>JAIUND010000290.1:0-85123 GCA_034699125.1 Gisinianus flammeolus
TACTTTTGGGTCACACTTTGTTTTTTTGCATACATGCGTACATATGGCTAGAACACATAGACACACAACGCGCCGCGGGCGGGCTCCTTGCTAGTAAGTACCTATATTATATAGCTAGTACAGAATGCAGATACTGCACTCGTTGAGCATGAAAGCATAGGCGGCTGAAAGGGAAAGGAAACTCTTGATATTTTTTGATTTTTTTTTGACAAATGCTAATCGTAACTCATAACGATAACGTGTATTCATATTGTAAGATTATACAGTGTAAATAGGAGCATAATAATGCAAAAATATCACATGGATTGTCTAACAGCGTGTATATGTATAGTTCTGTAGTATGTAGTTTGATAGACGATAAACAGAACCAAAGAGTTTTCTTTATTATGTGCACATGTGTACAATATGAAGTGAGTGGATGCTCAATTACTTGTATATGTATTTCCATGTAGTTCATTTGCATTTGCATTTTCCTTTTCATTCATCAGATTTAGGTGATTACGTGCTGACGATTAGCCTGTTAAGATATCTTGTACTTTGTATACTTATATACATTTTCTAGTCAGTCGACTACCGTCAGCCAATCTGTCTTGAGCATATACATATAATTTCCATATATATATATGCATTATTGCAATGTATGTATTGGATATTGAACGTGCTTGGATCTACAACGACAATACAGATGATATTTTGTACATTCATGATGCATAATGCAGTTTTGTGGTATATGTGTATGTGTATGGGGACTATGGATAAAGTGTGCATACACACACACAATGCACATTTGTATGGGGAACACAATGGTTAATATTAATGGTAATGGAAATATATCTGCATTTCTCTCTCTCCTTTATATTCTTATTCCAATCTCCTATGTGTTTACAAGACAAAATGACGACGACAAAGTGACGACGATGACGACTGTGGCTCACTTCAGTTGAACTCTCCATGCATTCAAATCTTTACAATTAATATATATTACGAAATCCTTCTTGTAGAGAATGAGAGAAGGAGAAAGAGAAAGAGAGAGAGAGACTGTGTGCGCAAGTGACTGTGTAATGCGTGTAATTTAATCAATTTGAATGGAAATGAATACACTTTTGAATTTATTTACATGTGTAGAGTTGAATGTAAAGATAGAGAGAGAGAGAAAGAGAGAGAAATGACATGATACAACAACTTGTGCTTGTAGTTTTTGGACTTTTGGACAGATAATTTTCCGCTAGCGTATCAAAGACTCTCTTTTATTCTCTTAATTGTGGAATTAGCAGGCTAATTTGAGTACTACAAACAGCTGTTTCTACTTTTTTTGCTAAATTATTCGTGATTCTTGTAAAAATGTGTCAAAAAAGGGAAACAAATATTTGTCTGCAGTTGAAAGCTTTCAACTCGAAATATTGTAAATCAAAAAGTCCCAAGTTCCAAGAACTTTGGAAACGTTTACAAAAATTGGCTCTTTTGAATTTGATGTTTATAGTTTCAATAGAGGATTAAAGGTAGAAATATATGTACACACGGAATTGTTTCTCAATTTGTTTCACTACTCGTTCTATATTGAACAAAGGCAATTGAAATCATGAAGCCATTCCAAATGCAGAATTTGTGAGTGTATTTTATTCGGACGACTAATGTCTTAGTCTTACAAGACATTAATCTAACTGAGGAGCAGAGGGATCTAGAGAATAGAGAATAGAGAATAGAAATCCATATATTATGCTTCTGGTTGGACAAAAGGGGAGTGAGGAATGTCACATTTTTTTCCTTAAGCAACAACTGAACTTTTTTTTTCGGGGAAATAAATGCTTATCCAAATTGAATGTACATTGTAGCATTGTACGATATATACATACATGTATGGAGAAGTAATGTAGAGAGATGGTCAAATTGCTCTGAATCCCCTCACAAAAATAATCCAACTGCATTACTGGAGCTTTTCCAGAATGACTCACACACACGACGAGAGAGATGACCATGAATTTCAATGTCCACAGCCATCACATTGCCATTGCCATATATTACATTACATAGCCAAAATCGTTCGTGGGATCATCAAAATGTATTTGTATCTGTGAATCTGAAGCCTTCACTTGAGAATTAAGTATATTTTCGACATGTAAGGAGTTTGCTCAAGTAATTTGAACAAACGAAAATGAATCACATTCAAATCCCAATGTTAAATACACATATATATATACTAAATGTTGTCGTCAGGAGAGATGCAAAGAAATGTGTGTACATCTCGAAATATATATTGTGACTAGGATTATTTTTCAGTGTCAGCAAACAAAACAATTAAATATATCTTACATATTGACTTTAATTACTTTGGGAATCATCACAAAATATTCGAATAGCAAAATACTCTATAGGTTGTATTTTAATACGGGATACAAATACAGAGATGGATATAAAAATTGTCGTAAGAAAACTAACTGTAAAAGGAATGTTCGTGATTTTGCGATGGCTCGTAATTTTAAGAAAAACATTTCTACATAGAGATACAGATGAATGTATCTTCAATCGGAAATAATCTATTGGTAAATGGTATGAAAATGACAAAATCAAACATTGAATATATCAGTATATGGCGGTACTTAACTGTTGCCTGTTGACTATTGACATTTATGACTATTGTTGTTGTATAGCAATCTTCATTACGGTACTAAAGCGAGTGAACGCGAGACACAATATCGAAAATTTGCTAAGTGAGTCTCCGCGTTCTTGTTTATTCACTTTTAATGGTTTGTCATGGCCAAAATTTGAAGTTGATACATAGATGAGTAAATAGTCGATAATAAATAGCAAATGGCGAATGGCAATGCAGTTGAAAGTTGAACAACATACACGCAATGCACAATATTTTACATGAGCTCCAACAGAAAAACAAAAGGAGAGCTTTTATACCAGCCTGCTCAAGCTCAACCTGCCAATCAAGTGTCAATACACAGGGAAATTACACACTTCATTTGGCAATGCAATAATGCACTGCACAGTGCACAGTGTGCAGACCATGTACTATTTACTATCGTATATGAACCATTATTATCTCAATCTCGAGACATAATCAAATATACTCACAACTCGATAAATTTAGTGGAGAGAGCACAAGGAAAACAAACAACAAACACCGTACAAGAAAAACGTCTCATTCATTTCTATTCAAAATTCAAATTCACATATGTCACTGTGTTTGCGTGTATTGTATTTGTTTGTATATGTGCATGTACTGTAAAACTAAATTGTAAATCCAAGTGGTGGATTTGTCTTTGGATTTGATAGCCTCTAATCTCTGTACTCTGGACTCTGTGGCGGCAAAAAAAGGGGGACATTATATCGTCATTCACTTCCATTTATTTCAGATTGTTTACATAGTACAGTCTGAGTATTACATCAGAATCCACACAGCCTGCGGTTTCAACTTTTGCAGTTGAGTTTGGAGTTTGAAGTTGTAATGATTGTAAATGGCAAATTGCGATTGTGAATATCTAGAATCTCGATTAGTGTTCGCCATGTTTTTTCCTGTGTGTAACGCACAAATTATAGAAATACATACAAAGATAATTCAAAGTCTGTTCAATGTTCGAAAGCTATACTATCTGTAGAACTCTTATATGCTATTAAATAATGACAGGATTTACTATTTACAATCACACACACACACACAACTTCTTTTATCTATCAGACAAAATTGGGATTGCAAATCGCATCGAATTGAAATTCAAAACAAGAAAATGTTTGTTAATTCATTGGTCGTTGACAGCCTGAGTTTGAATATCTCTATTAAATCTCAACTAAATACAATGGTCATAGCAAATGGCTTGGACATTCATCGTGTGTGATATGCATATTTGAGTTTGAGTTTTTTGTCAACTGAATAAGTAATATGAACACATTTTTTTATCGTATTGTTTTTTTTGTCGTATTTTGGCTACAAATTACACTTATTGCAATTTCCATGCAAAATTACTGTCCATTATAATGTAAATTACGTATCTATATTTTTTTGTCAAGAGCTCATTGGACAGATTATTTAGGAGTTTTTATGACAATCCAAGTGGTCGTTATTGCCGTCGTGTAAATATGGAACAAGTTCATGTTCTGCGTGTCTTTTATCTGTATTAGGCATGTACTAACGATAAGATTCCATAACTGGGCTTGTCAAAAATAAAAACATGCGGATTTCAAAAATGTCATCTCAAAGACAAGAATAAGCGTTAAAGGTCAACGTTTTTTTGGACAAGAAACGTTGAATTTGTTATTGTTATTACTGCCATATATGCGATTAGGAGTTCAATGTCCAATGTCCAATTTCAATCTGTATATGAATTCCCTCACATTTGTAGAATATTTGGAAACTCCAACTCAAAATCAGCTGTTATTTCTTCCCTTGTTTGTACATAAACATAAATGTATACCGATAGTTTGCAGACATACGATACTGAAACTTTTAAAAGGAATTTTACAAAATACAGATATCTTTGCAGTGAAATATGAAATACAATTTGTAAATATGAAACCTCACACATAATGCGAACGAGTCGATAATATAATGTGAGCCTTACAGACAGATATCGTATTTACTGATATATTGTAATATGCACACAGGAATTTAGAATGGCAGGAAAGAGTTTGTTTGGCAGGTTTGCCAATTTGAAAAAATCAAACAAACAAAAGTGAAGGAAGAACAATTGAAAACATTCTTGAGAGCAACACTGATTGTTCACTGTTTTTACACTTTGACCGTTCACAGTTCACATCACAACATGGCAGTGATCAGTGTTTCAGTGTATTATGCAGCGCAGATAAAAGATAAAAGAAGCAGGGGAAATGCATTATAATTCCACCTATAGATGCTATGTGTGATGTTATAACCACATAATGATTAAATACTCTAAAGATTCTAACCTTGTTGAACAAAGCTCAATCCAAATCCAAAGTCAGAGCAAAAAAAAACAAACAAATCCGTTAAGTTCAACTCGGAACTCAGAACTCGTAAACTCGTCAGACAAAGACCTCCAGATACGAAAATCCAATCAATTGTAAAATGTCAACTCCTCTCTCACTGTCTGTATCTTACGATTAAATGATTAGGCACAAATACAAATATCTTCCGTTTGAAACACGAAAACAAAACACAGTTAACTCACACTTTGAATATATATATTCTCAATTCTCAATAAGTACTCAATATTTTGACACTGTGATATTTTAATTTTAATTACACTCAACACGCTGAATTTCCCAGTCCCTGGAAGTCAGTATGTTCAACACACAAACCAACAAACACAAGTACATACTAAATTGTCTCCGGTCAATCTGTATGAATTTCGTTGTGTACCTTCGTAATTTGAACTAATTGTAAGTACGATAATTCCTCTTTATCTAAGGTAAGTATTAGGATTCCATTGTTGAAAAGAGCTGCTGGATTGCTGTGAATGAGCCCTACCGCGTATTTTTACTTTACACAGAGACACAAACGAAACGACAAACACACGCACGATGAGTAGGCGAGAGAGAGAAACGAGAACATGTGCATGAAAAGTGAATTTAAATGCGAATGAAATGAGAATGAAGCAGCAGTCATCATTATCATCATGCAGTTGCAGTTGCAGTTGCTCAAGCATCCCCAGTTAAAGTATAAAGCGAATAGCCAACAAGAAAATCCACATGCATCCAGATGGATGGTGGTTTTACTCAACCCCCTTCACACTCACACTCGCACTCAGCCTCTCTCTCTCTCTCCATACTTTATACTTCATATACATGCACACTTAACATAAACAAATAATTTATAGATGCACATTGTACCCACACACACATAAGTATATCCTTTAACGCAGACAGTAAGGGCAACTCTGGACGAAAGAATGCGATATGTGAATCATGTACATACATACAGTGTACTGTACACAGAAGGGAGAGAGAGAGAGAGACCCCAGAGTCCATACAGCATACAAGTTTAATATAGTGACATGAGAAAAAGAATGAGAATGCGAGTAGTGCAGAAGGGCAATTGAAAAGTAAGAAATCATTTTTCATTCTTCTTGTTCTTTTTTACCCTCTCCCGCTCTTGCTCTTCTCCAGTAAGTACAGAACTGAGTGCCACAGTCCCTTCAGCTCCCTTCACTTGATTTTATCCGGACGACAACAGATGTGATGTGATGTGATGTACAACCTGTGAAATTATTCATTCGGGTCGGGTTAAATCCCAAATCATGTACATGACGGAATGTACAATACATTTTTTTCATATGTACTTATATACTACATACGAATAGAGAACTCCTCACAATGTATCTGTACAAAGTACAAAATATCGTACAAATGTTCTTCATCTTTTTTGACTTCCCACCATATCCACAGTTTTTTTTTACGAATCGTACTATGCAAGTGCACATTGCTTAAATGTGAGGGAAGAATTGATGCGTACGTATTTATTTTTTGCAATTTCAAATTTCAAATTTAAAAAACATACAAAGAAGGCATTCTGGCTTACCTTGAAAGCTTATCGACATTGGGATTTCTTGAACATATACAATGGATTAGAGGATCAGAGGAGTATCAGCAGCATATAGAATCAGCATCAGCATCAGTATTTTGACAGGTTAATGAAAATTGATATTGAATTCTGATTCCTGATGCTTTTTAGTTTATTAAAGTAGATTACATATATAAAATGTGCTTGGTTTGGATTTCATTTTCCTTGTACTCGTATGTATAATAATTTGAATTCTTTGTTTTTTTTGCTGTTGGGAAAGGGATGGAATTTATCAATAGCACAGAGAGAGAGAGAGAGAGGGGAGAGGGAGACTAAATAAAGGTGATCGTGATATGACTTTGTCCTGATGCCTTTTTAATTTGGATGGCCGACAGTGACCTTCCCTGTTCACAGACAAAGACTCATGTCTTACATATTTTTTTAGTGTTCCAGTTGAAATTGAAATTGAAGCTAACGTTTCCCACAGACTGTGATTGTAAGACATGTATTAATTTCGTAAAGCCTAGTAGCTTCCATTTATTTAATTAAAAATGGCTAGTTGGTTGCGAGAGCGCTCACTCTCTTTCTCTCTGGAATCTGTACAAGAGAGAAAAAAGTGAATGAATCTTCTTTTCCCTCTCAGAATATACATATGATGATAGATACTGTGTACACAAAACCGGGATTTCCTACCTGGATCCGAAAACTGCAGAAGCTTCCATGAAAATCCTCACATTTGCGTAGACTCACACAAAACACACGCACACACATGACGTGAAATAATTCAAGGCTTTCCATCTAATTACAAACTGTACGTGGCTCCCATGTTCACTCTAACGATAAGTAACAACTTGTAGTCAGCGTACTATCACTATCAAAATGGCTACAAATCCTCCAATCATACTGCCGAAAATGTTCTGTCTCTCTCGAATTCCATTTCCATAGCTCCAACTCCAGCTTTATATTTATTTTTATGAAAATGAAACACTAAATTTTGGTTCCAGGCACACGCTCAGGATTCCTTCACATCTTTTATTGTTGACATTATACTACCAAGTAAGTATCAACAATCTTCAAAGCAGTCTTCTATCGTATACCTGGACATGCACACGTGAAAAAAAGGTCAAGTATTTTGAAAACTGGAGCATGGCATTTGAAACCGTAGTCCTGTGGAAATACGAAATACAAAATACAATTTAAGTAAATCAATGAGGAAAACGAAGCCGTGGGAAGAAACCGAGAAAGGTTGTCGGATGTGGACGATTGTGATGATCACAACCACAATTCCATCGTCATTTATTTATATATCTGTAGTTTGTGTGTAAACAAAGTATGTATTGCATTTGTTTTTTTGACAAAGACTCGGATTTTCGTTTTTATGTTCATGAGTGACGTAGGTTATCGTGAATGTGGATGGATGGAATCCCATCCATCTTGCACTTGTTCCCAACCAAACCAAACCAAGTTCCAATGTTGGAGTTCAATACCATTTTTAGATTTGGATTATACTTCACTTGGACGATCTCAAGAAAGCAGGAGAAAGAAGAAACTCAAACGCTTATCACAGGCTTACGATTACGATGAATGAAACGCAGTTGGCGGGTTATTTCGCTTGTTCTTTCTCTTTCTTTCTCCGTCATCCATCCATCTGGACGGACTCCAAACTTGAGTTATTTCTCTCAAGACCCTGAAACCAAAACAGACGCTTCATTCCCACTCTCACTCACATCTTATTTGATCTCATCTCATCTCCGCATACATTTTTCAATGGAGATGGAGACCTACTTAATTGGTAAACGTAAGTAAAATCCCATATATACAGATACTTTCACTCTATAAAATCGTCCGGCATTTCCATGGAATTATGGGACGCCTACGTAATTTGTGCTCTGTTTGTTTCCACCACAAATAAACTAAAAACAAAGAAAGAATGTGTGGGTGTGGACTGTGGATATTTGTTATTTGTAAATGTGTGCACTTTCCTCCTGATACGATATACGATACGAAATCATCCATGCAATGTGCGATGGAATCTTCAAGGTAAAGATTGATGATGCCCGTCCTTGTTTCTCGTATTTATGTGTACATATCCACAATCTACGATCCACAATCCACACTGCGTTTTCATGCATAATCATCATAATAATTTCTAATAAATTACAAAGGTTGTGACGGTTTCTCACACACACAGCCAACCAGTGCTTCGGGATCTCTTTGGATGGAAAACGTAGTGAGGATTTTGACACTCATCGATAACAGAACAGACTCCGTAGAGTATTAAAACTCGGTTACTCTGGATAACCATTAGTTTCGTTGGTGATGTTGTTTTTGTTGTGGAGTATTTTAAAGCTGGCTGGTTCGTCGAGAATAACATAAAAACATATCATGCATTAGCATTATGCAATAGGGAATACAAATTGTATTGGTGCATTGCATTTGAGGACAACATAAAACAAAACCACAGTAGAATCGGGATGAGGAGGATTTTAATTTATTACCAACAGCCGGACCACCATTCGCCATTCGCCATTCGCCATTTGTCATTTGCAATACAAATACAGATATAACTAACTACAACTGGAGTTGTAGGTAAACAAAAAAGGTTTGGAGAGGTTACAGGAAAATCCATGGAAAAGTGCATGGAGAAAATTAATGACAACAAAATTTACTTTTTGCTTTTATGGATCAAATCCCCATTTACAGGGACGCTGTGAAATGTGAGCCGTCAATTGGTGAATTTGTGGAAAGTAAACGAATTATTTTATTGGCGAAGGAATGATGAACTTGGAAAACAAAATGACCCGTAAAATGCAACAAAACAATGCAAAAATCGAGATGGAGAATGGACTGTCGAGTTTGTAATTTGTAAAATATTCACAAATGTTTAACGATCATATGCCGACAAAGTTTGGATGTTGGATGTTGGATTGTGCATTGTCTTTAAAAAGAAAGTCTATGCCTCAGGGTATTTTCCTAACAAGTTTGAGCTTTCCTTTCTTGAAGAAAATAATAATAATGTAGAGTTGTGAAAGGAGAAACAGAAGGAGTCAGAGTGGAAAGTTATTACAAGGGGAATTAAATTCCATGGAGAAAACTTGCTTTCATTCAAGTAAGATCTCTCTACATGTTGTCGACAGGGAGATTGAGACGACGGCATGTATTTTAGTATTTATTACCTCGTCGTGTATATATCTGTGTACTTACGTATGCGTTTGTGTACTCCTCAAAATATACTCACAATTTGATTCTCCTTCTCTCTCTCTCTTTCTCTCTCCAGTCTATTTGTTATGTGCCTGCTTGAGTTTTTGTTTTTGAGTGTTGTCTATGAAGCATTTCCGCCTTTTCCTTCACCAAAAAAAACCACCAACAAAATGCCTTTTCTAATCTCATGCAGTAACCATTTCCTACGTTCTCTACATTTTCTACAATTTCCTCGTCTTCTTTCTCTCTCTCTCTAAGCCACGGACATGGCCACATCCTATACAACTTTCAACTTTCATTCTACTCATTTCCCTCTTTACGGCTTCTTTCTGTCATTCTTACCATTAATATTCCATACGTTCTAATTTCCCGAGATGATGAAAATGTACACACTCTTTTTGTTTCTCTAATATCAAATATCATACATGTAAAACGTGATGAACTTGTCTGCTCTTTATGCTCTTTATGCCTCCAGAGTAAGTTTCTCTCTCCCCCCTTTAAAAAATGTTGTTATAAATACTGTGATTATTTTTTTTATATCTTTGACTCAAGTTTTTTTTTTTGCGCACTTGAACGGACTCGAGAATATAAATACGAGAAACAGTTTGGAGTTTGAAGTTTGGATTGTGGGAAATCTCCTCTTCAAGAGTTGATAAGAATGAAGAATAAAAAGAGGATGGGATGGTCTCGTTAAATTATTGTTAGATGTAGGTTAGATGGGCCATTCCTTTTCGGATTGGATTAAAAATTTAAAATCCTCTTATTCCTCATTGTGTAAGACATACTTCAAATTCAAAATCCTGTAGGGATTTCAAAGCTCATGCAATGGGAGAAACTCATTCCCCACCACAAACGAAAGGGAAAGTCATCGTACAATTTATGAAGCGTAAAAAAAAACTCAGTTTGAAGTTTTTGGTTTTGAATCTCCGTTTCTCACGCTTTCTCTCCCCCTTCATATTATAATAATAATAATAAGAAGAACAAGAACAAGATGATAATCACACTGTGACTTTGGGATATTCTCGAGAAAATGAGGGAATGAGAGAATTAAACAGGTCATTTCCGAGTTGAATTAGCCGGAGCTAATGAGGCTTCTCCCTTTCGTCCAAGGAGAAATGTGACAATACACATCTGTAATTCTTGGACTGTGAAGACACAAAAAAGATGGGCCAAGTTGAATGAAGAAAGGAGAAAAAGAGAGAAGAGGAAAGAGAAATGTATAGGGATTTTTTGAGAAAAGTAGATAGGGAGCTGTAGAACGGTTGAAAATGACACGGAAGGAAACTGATGTTTGGGGAAAGGGAAAAGAATAAAAGAATGAAAGAGTACAAACAAAAAAAAATTTTGAATGGAATCAAGGTTTTTTTCTTGAAGTGAAATGTTCTCAATTCTCAATTCTCAATCCTCAATTGTATTTCCAAGTACCATCCGAACGTTTTATGACTTTCCCTGGATGGACGTTGTCCTGTATTTGTCTACTCACTTTCGTTTGTATTCGAGACAGACAGTGATACTCAATTCAATATACCTACGATACAAATCCTGATTCGCCAGCACAAATGTATCTGTAAAAGTGGTTTAAATGTACAGGTATGAACGATTCCAGGAAAAAAATAGAAATCCTAACTTTTTATTTATTTGTTATCTATCCCGACAGGTACTCAAAAGCGTTTGCACTTTTGTACTTTTGTATATATACAAGAGATTACTCCTCTATTGATAAAACTGTACCTATATACATATGGGTGTGGATTTTATAAAGTGGTGTTATTATTATTATTATGACGGTTACGGAGTGGAGTTATTATCAGAATTGTAGATCGGTGATCGTTCAGAGGGCGGTAGGAAAGCCATTCCCATTTCCATTTTCTTTCTAAATACTTACCTGCAAAACGACTCACACGGAAACTCACCATCAGGTCCGGAATCCATCCAAACAAAACCTGGATCCATATGAAACTGACCGACTCAGAACTCTCTCTCATTCTACCAAATTTCCTTTACCATTTCCCCTTCTAAATTGTATGTACATACTCTCGTTTTGTATTATATGCAGCGCAGCGGATTAAATTCATTTGGTTTTTTTTTAAATGTACAGTTTTACATTTTAAAATCATATGTCTCCTAAGATAATTTACAATCATTTCAACGATAACACCAAAGGCAATTTGAATTAACTTTGTAATGTTATTAAAATTAAATTGAATTACAAGTTCAAATAAAGTACAATTGTTTTTTAAAATTTATAGTCCATTAAATTATAGAAAAGCTAAAGAAGCCCAACGGGGGGAAGTTTAAGAACGCATAAATTCTCAAGTGTACGTAAATGGAAGTTACGCATGAATGGACCGAGGGTTTCGTAAACAGTGAACAGTGCTCTTGGCAAAAACAAGGAGAAAGGAGAGAGAGAGAGAGAAAGGGGGGAAATGGATAAGTTATATCATTGGCGATTTGGAAAAGATGGTTATCCCTTTTTTTCTCCTCTATTTTCTCTTTTCCAATCGCTATCGCTTCGTCTTGGTCTCGGTCTCGGCCACATATGAAAAGGAGCATCACGTCACTGCGTGTGGGTGTGTGTGTGTGTTTACCGTCTTGAATCTTGAAGATTCAATACCGGATGCACAAGTACAATCGACGGTCGGTGCAGCTGTTCACGTTGAAGAGAGAGAGAGAGCTAGAGAGAAAGTATAGGGGAAAACAGGAAATTGCATACAGTTTTCCTCCCTATACTTTTTCCCTTATGGTATTGAACATGCATGTCCAATCCAATCCAATTCAATGCAGACCTCAGCTCAGCTGCATATGCATGAAGATAGCTTATGAAATAAACCAGATTCACATCCAGAAACACACCACACACACATATTCCTTTGGCTTTTTATACTAGAAAATGCTGAATATTTTCAAATTCGAGCATCTCCATTTGACTACAGATATTTTTTTGGACTCCAGTTGTGTGTGAAGACGTTCTTTGTTTTTCCGACAAAGACAAAGAAAAAGGGAAAAAAAGAACAGGAAGGATTTTTAAATTTCTTCATCCTCTTCCGCCAATATTGGCTATTGGCTTCACCACAAACTTCCAAACTTCTATGTACGAATACACTTTTTTGTGAGAAAAATGAAAATGAAAGAGAAACAGTTGCTCCTCTATCCATTTTATGTACATACTTACATGCACACTTACAGTATCCATATATTTCAAGCTGTACGTAAGATATATGTAAAAAAAACCCCATTTGATGTGCTTTCTCTAAGAGGGAAAGAGAGAGAGAGAGATTGGCGGAAGGAGGACTAAAGTTTATAAAGCCTCCGGCTGGAGTTGGAGTTAAACGAACAAAGTTGACTTGCTCTATTCATTCATCACAACAAGAGAGAGAGAGAAAGAGAGAGAGAACAGGCGTTAGCGTTATATCACTATCAGTATTGCCAAATACACATGCATGCAGACACTGCAGATAGGTCCTCTCAACTCTACAAATCCACAAGGCCAATAAAACATATGGCTTTCACTCCTCAGTAGCAGCAGCAGCATTTCATTGGGATATTCAGCTGTGAGCTGCTGAGAACAAAACCCACACCATGGCTGCGAGTAAGTTGTATACCTACGCGTAGATTATTTCACCAGATAGATATTTTTTTATGCACACACACACACACAAACGTTCTCTCTCTAGTACATTTGTTCGATACAAACTACAATAGATAAAGGATACACACGGGATTGGAATTATAGTATATGTACAATAAATAATGCGCGCAATCGTTGAATGGTACAATACAAATGTACATACATTTGCTATACACTTGACAATCGCATTCGCATTCGCATTCGTATTGAATAGTCTCTCTGCATGTTTTACAACCACCAATTTGGTACGTCATGCGTCAATCCAAGCCATTTCTCGGGGTTTTTTTTCTATAGTTTGGACTCGTCTGGACGTAGGGAATTGGAACTTCAGTGTCCGAAAAATGTATCTACTTCCATAGTAATACAGATACAATAGAGAAAGCCTGGCAAAAGCCTAAGGACCCTTTTCCTTTCTCTCTCTCTCTCTCTCTCTCTCTCTCTCTCTCTCTCTCTTTCAATCATTCTCTCGGAACAATAACCAATAAACATGGTGAACATGTATGAGGAATACAAAAAACATATGTATATCATTCTGGGTGTAGAATTTTCGTAACGCAATGCAATGGAACTGGACAGAGGATCATTAGTGTAATTTCAAAACATTTCCAAAAATAAAATAAAATATATTTACTTTCTCGGTTGTATTCATTACCCAAATGACTAATGAGAATGGAAATATGTACAGAAACAGATAGGAAACCCTTGTTTTCATGTGCTGATGCGCGCTTGTTTGTATTTTGTATGCGAGTGGTGACAGCATATGAAGGCTTACAACAGTTCTTTGACTGGACTGTTTACTTTTCCCCATGTTTCTTCTCTCTTCTCACTTGTTTTTTACTATTTACATACAGACATACACTGGTCGGCATTTGACATTTCGTATTTTCCTATTTGCTATTAGAGCGGCTATCTTTAATGTGTGTACGTGTACACACAATACAATCCAATATAATATGTACCTAGTTTTTATGGCTCGCAACTTGCAAGTCTCCAATGGGCTCAAATACGCGTCAATCATGTCAATAGTAGGTACAGACATTTCACCGTGTGCAGATATACAGATATTGTACAGACGTTATAGGGGAAACTGTGTATCACATTTTATGAGTTCAAAACTCCAGAGTGTCCAGAGTTTTCAAGGGTAAAGCCGAATATGAAAAGTTTGAGTTTTTTTTACTGCTACAGTTTATTGAGTATTATTATCATTATCAAGGTAGGTTTATCCTTTACATGTTTATTGCAATTTTTCATAATATAGAATATTTTGTACAGACATGTGAATATGTATGTAGTTTCCATAGTCTTCGTGTTCATGCGTATACCGTCTTTTTTGATTTCCGGAGCTGAGTCAAGGTAAAGGTAAAAGCTCTGGACTCTTTTACTCCTTTTTGCGGAAAACCCTTATTTTTGTTTTGATCATGCAACACAAGAAAACACTATTTTCCCGTCCATATACTGTCTGCATCGGGTATTTTGATTGTGCATTGTGTTTGTGTGTGTGTATGTAGCTGATTTAGTGGGGAAAACATGTAGAGGATAGACGTTACGCTTATTTTTTTACAATACATTTCCCAAGGATATCTGGGAGAGCGTTAAGTTTTTTTCCCTCCTGTCTCATTTTCCTTTTGTTGGACAAGATGAATGCTTGACCATTTTATATTTATTTATAGTTGCCAGACTCGCCCATCAAAAACCCGAGTTTGACACCATCAAACCGTGTTTCCCTCCCGTGTCGTAATCTGTAGACTCTTCGTCCATATAAAAAAAAAAGCTATTTTATGTACATACAAAAGTAGTTGAAATTTGAGCATGTGTAATGGGAATTTTGTAATCTAGATATATATGCAAGGTATTATGCCGTCGCCGTCGTCATCAAAAATTGACAGTTAAATTTAACCTGTGGGAAATTTTACTTTGTCTTTCTATAACCGACTCAAATAATCAGACACTCAAAGCGAAGATACTACTCGTATATACTGAAAAATGCATGGACAATACACGCGCCCTTAAAATACAGAGACCACCATAAAATGTGCGGGGAGAAGACATGAGCAATAGATAAATATCCAACTCTTTAATCTTAATTTAATAAAAATACAAATATTTATAAAGGTACTTTTAATTGTTGATCACTGCTTTGCTTTCATTTTTGAGGATTCCTTTACAAAATAAATAATTGAGTGAATGAATCGGAAAATGTAGACGACATTCTGCTTTCCACAGGCTATTTTTTATTTTGATAAATAAACTCACGCATTATAAAAAAAACTGTTCTATCAATTTGTACTAGGACAATACAGATAATCTGTGAGTCTGCCTGTATGTACTAAATAAATATTAAAAGCAGTAATAAAGAGTAAAAAATGGTAGAACCAGACACGTTATCCTCATCGTCCTTTTCATATTACTATGCAACTATTTAATTGCGAGTACATACTTACGTTCTGTCAATATTCATCATATT
This sequence comes from Gisinianus flammeolus, assembly GCA_034699125.1. NCBI lineage: Eukaryota > Metazoa > Arthropoda > Collembola > Symphypleona > Katiannidae > Gisinianus > Gisinianus flammeolus. Next base: position 15,775 of record JAIUND010000290.1, read on the forward strand.
TCTCTACTTGCTCCACCGAACCGACTACCAACTAACGACTACAAACGACTACAAACGACCAACGGAGAGTCATTTGTTTTAGTAATATCTGTGTGTGCAAACCTTCACACGCCACACTTTCGTGCTCACACAACAGATCGTCTAGCCCCCCAGACTACTCCAACTATCTGTACTTTAATTAATAGACAAGTTTACATCATCTGATGACGAGTGAGTGAATGAGTGAGTGAGTGAGCATGAAAAAGTCTAAAGGATAAGTGAAACTTTTGTAAAATGTAAAATGTTCGTGGAGGCAGCACATTCCATTCAAATTTCCTTTGTTATATATCGTACAAACTTTCCTGGTGGTGACAATCCCTGGTTTTGGTTTTGCATTCCATCAGCATCAGCACCCACATCCGCACATTTGAGGAGTATTAGACTGTCATGTAAAATAATGCAAGACATAAAATGGAAGAGTTCCAGTCCCAGTTTTGAGCAGCTCTATACACAGAAAATACAGAAAATACATACAGACATCTCTCGGAGAAAGTCTACTTCCATTTGCCATTTGCCATTTGCCAGTCACCATTTACTATCAACTCTGATGAAATAAGGATAACGATATATGTACAAACTCCAATGGATATACCATGATAAAAGCACTAATGTTATCATAATGACGGGTTGAAATTTGAAAGAGTAACCTCCGGGTTCTTTCCAGCCCACCTCCAAGCTCATCAATTATTTTGCCCTGGTGTCTCTACACTCTCTCTCTCTCTCTCTCTCTCTCTCTGTCTCTCTGTCTTTGTATAGTCGACTAATGGTGGCTTATTCCAAGCTTCTGACGGCTCCACGGTATATATGTATATTGAAATTGAAAAAAAACCTGACGATGACGATGAGAATTGGTGAGCCGTACCGGTATTTGAGTTCCACGATGAAATATTTGTATATATCTTACAGATACAAAATAGGTTGATGTAAAAAAAAATACGGGGACTATCTGCGTTCTGTGTGTAATATCTCAGTGATTGTAGGTATATTGGTGGTGGTGTCTTGTGTGAGAAATGAAGCTGAATAGGAACAGACCAATGGAAATCAATAGAAAATAATTTACATACACACACGCGTTCCTTCCTCGAGAGAAAATGTATTGAAGAAGACGAACGAAGAAAGAAGAAATGATGTTCGAGTTCCCATTCCGTTTTTCCTGGGAGAAAGTGAGAGAGAGTTTCTTTGGGAGTTTGTTGACTGCGGAAGAATGGAAAGAATGAGAAAGGGAAAAATATAGGATCCAGAGAGTTTTCCATTTCCCATTGTCAACAAAACACGTATCTTTCAAAGAATTTCCAAATTACAAATTACAAAACTCGAGAGAAGAGAGAGTAGAAGAGAGAGTATAAATATTCTGCGGATAGACCCACAAACTTTTCCCCCGTGTTTGAATTGCATTGGATAGCGTTTGTGTTGTGTTGTGTCGTCCTCGGTGTTCATTTGATGTGTCCCCGAATTGAAAATTATGCCATGTAAGTGGCATCACTATTTATACGCTTCTTTGTACGTCGTTCTTCAACTGAAGAACCCAGTCACCAGCAAAAATGTATTCACGTAATGAATAACGCGTCGGAGTTGTCGAGTCCTCCGTCATTTCCTATCTCCAACTTGAACTGTACAATGTGCGTCCGTTTATTTTGTTTCGTTTGCATGTACGTACAATGTATTTCTGTGTGTGCACGCAATTTGGTTCCATTAATAAGTCGAATAAAAGTCCAAGTCGAGTGTGTTTGGATGGTTTAGTGGGATTGCGAATGGGAATGTGAATGCGAATGTGAAACTGGAACTAAGAGTAAGAGTAAAATGATATTTTATTTCCAACTCTCTCTCTCTCTCTCTCTGTCTCTATCCATCTCTATTTTGGCTACTGTTCTGTTCTGTAAACGAAAACGAGAACAAAGTACATCCAAACACGGAGAGAGATAACCCGGAATAGAAAGTCTCTCTCTCTCTCTACCATCTTCATTTCCTACGAATAAATAAATACCAACCACCATTACATTTATCTATAGAACAAAAAAAACGAACACAAAAAAATGCTCTATTACATTTATGGAAAGCACAGTGTATTCTATAATTGACTCAATAAAAGTCAGAGAGATCCCGAGCTCTTCACCCCACCAACTCCAAAAAAAAAAAAAAAAAAACTGAGTTTCATTCATGCAAATAGACCCATTGTGGAATTTTCCCCGTAGATTTTTCTTTCTTGCTCTCTCTCTCTTCTCTTGCATCTTTGTCCTTGTCAGTCGCAGGATTTTTTTTTTGCATTTTCTCAAGCCTTCCTCCTTTTCTCATGGATTCTCTCTCCTTCTCTTCTCTTTCTCTTTGTCTCTCTCTCATGGTTGGAAAGCAATGGAGTTTTCAGAAATCCAAATCCAAATCCAAGAGAATGCATTGAAATATTTTGCAAGAGAAGCCACACACAAATTCACCCTACTCCAACTCCTCCAACTCCATAAAACATACATAAAGGATTTCAATGTAGATCCTTCCGAGTCTTATTGAGCAAATATCTGGCAAGTTGGTTTGAGTCTCGTGTGTGTGTGCTCTGTGTGTGCTCTATGCTATGAACTATCAATATGTGAGATTACTCTCAACTCCCCAACATTTCTCTATTCCATCCCTGTAGATTTACTTTTTCTTCCAAGGAAAAGCCTCTCTGTATTACGATAAAGTATCCATGGGTAACTGTATTATTATAATACAGAACATCTCCCCACTAGTCACAGTCACTAGTCACTAGGCCATTCACATACACACAATATCAATACATATAACAGAACAAAAAGCAATAGCAATAGCAATAGGAATACAACAAGAGAAAGAGAGAGAGAGAGAGACAGACTCTGTTTCAATTCCCCATTCCATATACAATAAAACTACGCACTATATACTTACATACATATGAAATGTGGAGTGTGTGTATACATACTGTACAAATACTCTTTGCTAGGGAAGCATGTGAGGAGCATTTGAAGAGTGATGAGCTAAGGGTGTAAAGCACCATAGGAAAGGCAAAGGCAAAGGCAAAGGCTCGGAAGCTCCCGTTCGCACTCACACGGAGAGAGGGAGAGAGAGAGAGAAGAAAGGAGAAGGGAACTTTTTATGATATGAGCCGAGTCTGTCGGCTTTGGCTTGGGTGAGAACTAGATATGTACATAGAAGGACGAGAAGGAGAGTACATGAATGTAGAGTAAAATTTAGCTTGATGTGGTGTGGTATAGTTTGGTTTTGTATGGTCCATGTGCACGACGAGAGTGAGAGAGCAAGAGAGAGAGAGTGAGAGTGAGAGTGAGAGAGAATATGTGTAGACAGAAATCTACGTGTTTAGAGTCACCATCTCCGTCGTTATTGGTATAGATATATAGCTATGATGCATTTGACATAAGTTTGGCCAGCCAGCCAGCCAGCTAGCCACTTACTTATATCATCAGGGCCAGGACCAGGAGAAACTCATATTTATTCACATGCATACCTTGCAGGGGAAAGAAAGAGAGAGAGAGAGTGAGAGTTGAGTGTGTGTGGCCTATGCACCATCAAACTTTCGCTGTAATATACACAAACCGTGTAGCTTGTAGTTACTTGAGGAGTTGGAAAGTTGGTTGGGTATTTGGAAGAAGAAAGTATTGTGTGTCATGCATATATCTGTAGGTGTAACTACGGATATACATGCGTGTGTGTGTGTGAGTATAGGATGACTTAAAAGAAACTGTATGTATGTATGTATGTGTGTGTTTTGGTATTAGTTGGTATTTGTACGTATGGTAAGATTCAAGTGAAAAGCGAGAGAGAGAGTGAAGGGATAGGGATAGGAATAGTGCAGTCGTCGTGAGGATAATAATCGATAAAGGCGTGTCGGATCTGCGTGCTCCAAGAGGAGCCAGGGCTGAGGATTCGGGTTTTGGAGTCGATTCGGGGGAAAATTCGTACGTGAACGCTGCTGTATATGCTGAGGAGAGTAGAAACTGGAATTGGAGCTGGAGTGTACACTGTACACTGTAGACTGTGTAGAGTGGTAGATGTTATGTGTTGTTCATATGTATGTGGGTACTGCTGGTTTACTACAGATATGCATATATGTATTTATGTGGAATATATGGATAGTAGGGAGTCCGGACAAAGTATGAGGTTTGAGATAGAGTGAGAGTGAGAGCCAAGGCGAAGGCAAAACCAAGGGAAAAAGAAGAGAAAAGGAAAGAGAAGGAGAGAGAATGTAAGTGTGTGTGTGTACTGTGTATGCATGTATATAAGAGTGAGATGAGAGAGAGAGAGAGAGAGAGAGAGAGAGAGAGAGAGTCGAGGTGCGCCTGGTGAAAAGAAAAAGCGAATGAGTTGGGAGCCAAGTTAGATGGAATGGTGGTGGTGGTAGAGGAAAGAAACACACAACTCTCACGTTTCCAGCACAATGATGCAGGAGAAATCACTAGATATCGGGAGAAAATATGGAGACCCCGATTTCACGTCTCCTCTATCGTCGTCCTCGTCATTGTCCGTCTCTCTCATTTGACTCCATTCAAAACTCTTCTTGTGATCTCTTTTTACACACACATATATTTATTCTGTGCATCCTTCCCTCCCCCCTTTTTTTTAGTCCACTAAAGTCAAGTTAAATCCGCCACGAAAAAAAATAAAAACCAATACGATTAAAATCCCAATTTTTTAAAATTAAAAGTGATGTTTCCAAAAACAAACTACAACTATTAAAATTATATAACAAACAGAAAAACCCACTCGTCAACGTCATGTCCCGACAACTCAAAAATAGGGATCAGAATCAGAATAAAAACAGCACAGTGGAAATAAAGTGTAATTTTGTGTAAGTTTCAATCGGAATCTCCGTTTCGTGTGTGCTCTCGTTCATTATTTTTTTTTCTCACTCTCCTCCCAAACAAATATCTGCAAAAAAATATTTGAATGCCGGAGGAATTTCACTGTAAAATATATAAATATCAAATTACCGTAAATATTCAATTTGATATCATTTCAAGTTCAAAAAAATATCGTTACCATCATCAGCATCAAGAAGCATTTGTGAAATTACAGTGATGTCACGTGTGAAAAAGTTTAAATGTGTGCAGTGAATCGTTTCCGAAAATCAGTCATCCCATTGATTTTTTTTTGTTTTTTTGCTAGTCATATGGAAAAAATTGAAATGACTCTGACTGTGGACTTTTCAAGTTGCCCGAAATATCTGTAGTTTTTATGAAAAAAACTACTACTACAGGAAATAATTAGTGGATGAGAGAAAGAGTTTTTGGTCCAGTTGTTTTTGTATTTAAAAAAAAAAACCAAAATGTGTCTCTCATCAGTGTGGAGATAATTGATTGAGGGAAGAAAGAAGAGAGAAACCTTGAGGGAAAATATGAGTGAATTGAGTCATCGCCCATGTGGAATTCCGTTGATTGTCGCAGTGCGAAGTGTAATGGAATCGGAATCGGAACCAAAATCAAATTCAAAATTCAATTCCCCATTGTGGAGTCCAACTTCTCATCGTGTTTGATCGTCATCATCATCATCATCCCAAATTTAAAGAAGACTTGGAGACAAAGTCTTCTTTACCACCCGTGACGCTGTAGCAATTAAAATATAAATCACCCACATATTTTTTTTTTTTACTTATACCATCAACAACTTGTATACTCCCCATCTTTTTTGTGGGGGGGAGGAGGCAAGTCGGAAAGTGTGTCCATCATCATTCATCATTCAAAGTTGATTTATTTTAGTATTAAAGAGTGATTAAAAAAAAAAGGGGGCAGGATGCAGAAGGATACTCATGTGGATCATCTTCAGTATGTTGGCCCTTACCGACTGGAGAAAACGTTGGGGAAGGGTCAAACAGGTACTTTTGAACCCTTTTCTTTTTATTGTAGAACATAAAACAAAAAATGGGAAATTGAGTCAACCTTACGAATCACAAAGTACAAAGTACACATTACAGTAAAAAAAAAATAACTTGAATTTACTAACGATAAGTTTACCCAATTATGGGAGGAAAAAAGACGGGAAGTTATAGTGGATTGTGGATTATGGATTATGGATTTTATTCGATGTATATAGTGTGTGTACAAAAAACCCTGGAAAAAATATGATTGATAACTATCATAATAGAATTTTCCTCCAACGGTACACGATTGCAGTATTCCGTGAATTCTTTGGACTTTTACTTTGACTTGAAATCAATCACAATGTTTTTCCGGGGATTTTGTGGGTTCTCTCTCCAGAAACAATTAGAGCACAACCGACAACGGACTGTGCACATCAGATGTTTTTCCTTTTTTCGTCCTCCCCGACCATTTTTTTTTATATATGAGTTTCCCCCCATTCATTTTTGATGGTATACTCTCGAGGAATTTAGGACGTATCGATAATCGATCCACGTCGATACGTTCAAAATTAATAAGAAAGAAGGACAAAAAAAACATTCTCACTTTCGTCTATTCATTTGTTTGTTGGTGGATAAGTATACACAATTCATAATTTATATCTCCCATCGGTTTTGACACCCTGGAAAAACAGTGTGAAAAGATGATGAAAATACGCGGGTATTGTGTACTAACGATAAAATTACGTGTTTTACTTGTGTGATGTGATGGGAAAGTCAAGAGTTCTTGGGTACAAAGAGAAATTTCACACACTGGAGAGAGAAAGTTTATGAAATTTTTAATTTGGGATTTGTGTCAAAAAAATTGAAATTGAAATTACTCTTTGAATGTTAAAACAAGTTCAAAGGGGCCCAAACCAAGTTTTTTTTAAAGTTTTTAAAAAACGTCTTTGGTTACTCAACGATAAATTGTAAATGTCTTTCACAGAATATTTGCTCAGATTTGTGTGAAAACCATTTGATGAGGAAATCCACTTTCCTCTTTGATATGGCAGGGACGGGGGAAATTAAAAAACAATTTTCTTGTGCAAGTTAAATGTTAAATGTGTTACATATTCTTGCGTTAGTACATTACAAACTTGAGAAAGTGCATTTAATAAATTCAAAGAAAACTGGGAATACAAGTCCGAAGGCTCATACAGTATGTCAGAAGTTTAAAATAATAAATGAGGAAATTCCTTGGAAATCCATTTGATAATTGAATTGACATTTGAACTGTATGTATGCCTCTTTTTCTCTGTGCATTGTTTATTTATTATTTATTTATTGACAAGAGATGAAAGGTTAAGGAGGGGGGATTAAAGGTGTACACAGTGGATATGAAGTTAGTAGTTACACACCTATACACAGACAAAAATCCTCATCTCTCTCCACTCTCTATGATATAATTCTATATTGATACAGTTTTGTCGGTTGGTTGTTTCTCATTTCCCTTTGATGACTCTGCACACAGTTCCCGGAAGAGATGACAAATTTTAATCAGTGACAAAATATACCTTGCAAAAGATCAATAGGCATGCGAGTGAATACGAATAGTCTACAGGCGTTATTCAAATATTGTATGAGTTGTCTAATGTTGACAAATACGAATACGAATACGAATACGAATACTCTCATCAACTCATAAACTCACATGCAAAAAGGATGAATTCCAAATTCCATATTTCAAACGATCAAACTTGAACCTCTGGAAATTTTAATAAAATAGTGCATGACAGTCCCCAAAACCCTTGATGATGACACTGTCAAAGACTGTGTTCTCAAAACACAAATCCGATATGCACATGGAGACAGCTAAATTCCTTTCCAAAATCCACTTGTACGCTACAGAGCCTTTTCTGAGAAAATTTTTTACATAGATATGCAGAACACACAGACATTTGGTTGCTGTATTAATATCGCGGCTTTAGAGTAAAGAGTTTATACTCCGCATTTTTTTCCAATTCATTTTGCACGAAGGACGCAGATTGGAGGAAAAAACAGGAATTCTGACGGTAAATTGCGTTTTCAAATGCGCTCATCTTTCAACCTCTCCTTGGAATATTATTAGGGAAATTTTACGAGGTTTACGATCAAAGATCATAAGGAAAAGATGGGAATTTATAAAAGGTCCAAGTTGGGACGTCACCATCAGCTCGATTAAAAGTCAAGTGATTCCCATTTTTTTTTTTTTTTGACGATACATCAAAGCAGTGGTTCCTTTACCATCACACGATTGAGAGTCACGTGTGTCACGTGTGTCACGTTCTTTTTGGTTAGTTTTTTTTCACATGGTTATTGAGAAAACAGATGGAAAACTAGTTCAAATCGATCGATTCAGATTCAGATTCCAAGCGCAAACTTCCTTTTCCCTTTTTTTGACTCAAAACTCAAATGCAAGTCTTTTAGATGGATATGTAATTTTAATGTGAATTCATCCCATTTGAAAGTCCACGCGAGGACCTACATAAATTTCACTGGTCAGTTGATTTGAATTCGTCAGAATGGTCGTTGAAAGATTTCGGAGTTGGGAAAACAGATTTTTTATTTACTTCGTACATATACGTACACATACAAGAAAATCGATTACTGAAATTCGAAATTCGAAAGTTGAAAGTCAAATACCAAAATACCGAATACCGAATATGATGACAACGACGACGTCGGGAAAAGTGTGTGTAAAGAATAAAATGGGAAAGAAAACTGTTCGCAGTTTATTTAGATTAGGTTTAAAAGATGTGAGGAATGGGAAAGTTTGACTAGTCTGCGCTCATGAAATTCTGTCAACACACACTGGGAAAAATGAATATTTAACGTTGGTTTCTCTCTCTCTCGTTTCTTTTAGATTCTCTCCAGCTTTAACGTTTAACAGGGAAATATGACGGAAAAGACGTAAAAGTAAAAGTACAAGTACAAGTAAAACAAAAAAAAATAGTGAAGGGGAAAAAAGACAAGTTTCTTCCTCTTTTTTTTCCTTGAGCAATTCTCTAAAGACGGAACATATAAAATGTAAAAACAAAGAATAACCCAAGAGAATCAATAAGAGAGAGTTTTAGTTGAAGGCAAGTACTACAGATGTGTACAATGTGTACAGGAAATGTGTGTAAAAATATCGTACGTAAACTTTAGGGACAGAAACAGTACAGCTAAGTAGAGTGTACAGTTGTACAGCTTTTTTTTGGAAATAATTCAATTTGTTGGTTCCTTCTCCTTTTTTTACCCTCTAAAAGTCTGTACGCTCTTCTCACTGCTTCTGTTCCTTCTGTTTCACTTTCTATTTTGAGTATAAACTCAGCTACACTCTTATTTTTATTCTTACAATTCATTCCTTGTGTTGTATTGTACTGTACTGTTACTTTCCCTTTGACGAAGTTTTCTCTCTTTTTCTCTTACGGGTCTCGGAGTTTTTTTTTTCTTACTGCTTTTCTCTCCATAAAAGTGGTGCATGCATTCATTGCCATAAATTTGAACTGCTCAAGCAGCTCCTCGATGTAAAATATCGTGTATATATGTATATATGGTCATGTTTTATGCATCAAGTTGAGCACATTGGACCGTCTAACTCAATAGCCATCACCTCACTCGCATACCAAATTTTTACTCGACATAACTCAACTTCTCCATTCATTATGAAAATTCCACCGTTCACCGTTCACACTCCCATATCACAATTATAATAAATATAACAATAACAACAACAACAACAAAAACACCCTCGACTGATAACCGTAAACCAATTCCCTTCTTAAAAAATTATCATTCAAACTACACATTCAAAGTCTTTAGATAAAATCCAGTAGACTCACCAAAAACAAAAACAAAAACCCAAGTCCAAAGTTTCCTAGATTTTTTTTTTTGATGATAATTTTATGGAGTTGGGTCGGGTAAAAGGTCAAAGTCAAAGAATGTTCTAGAATTTTCTTGGTGGGCTCCAAATCCAAACATGATTTTGATTTTGTGTACTTAAAAGGATAGTCTTCTTTTTTTTTTGATTTGTAATTCTAAATCAAAGTTTGAGTCTCTCAAAATCATTAGAAAAAGATACGAGATGGATACGAAAATGAATTTCTTCTTCTCTTTCTCTTTCTCACTTTCTCTCTATTGTGAAGGAATTACGCGGATTTTATTGATCGTACAAGTTTGAGCTTGCCGTTTCTTCTCTCTTTCTCTCTCTCTCTCTCTCTCGCCCTTCGTGTCCGACAACGATATCTACAATCTTGATCCATTATTGACCGAATGACGAAGGAAACTAAACACACAGCTTTCCTTTCCTTTATACATTGAAAAGGGAAAGGAGCAGAAAAAAAGTCGGAATGGAGTTGGAAAGAAAGTCCATGAACACATTGAGGATTGTTTCCTTGTCTCCTTGTTTCGTGTACAGGTGAAATTGTATAGAGTCCGAAAAACTAACAAAGTAATTGAGGTTTCACCTCCCCCAAAGAAAAAAAGTCTTCAGCTAAATCTCGAATGAAAATCAAATATGTATGTACGATACAAATACGGATACTCAGTAGGAAAAGGAATACAAGTCAAAGTTGAAGACAAACCCTAATGGTGAAAGGTGAATGGTTTTCTATGTGTGTGTTTGCTGAGATTTGATATGGGTGCTCATTGGAAACAATTACGAGTAAAATCATTCAGATTTGCAATACCATTAGCATTAGATTTCTGGCTTGTTCTATTCATAAAGAGAGAATGCTTGGACAACGTACAAGTGCGATACACGAGGAATTCATCCCCATACATTACAAATAAACGACAGAAACTGTACGATACATCCAAGCAGGAATATCGTATGTACACACAATTACACACACATACACAATTCCATGGACGGAGGGCATCAGGGAAGCAAAGCAGTCACATGAATAAGCTCAAATGAGTTCCCCAACTTCTTGCAGTATATACAATTCAATTTCACTCGGTTTGTTTTGTACTGAAGCTCCTTAATGAATGACCTCTTTGTTCAGGATCCCCACTGGGAAATCTATATAGAAAAAACTAGGAATCTTACAGGAGAAAGTCAATTATTCCTCCTTTATTTCGGATTTGTTCACTTGTACTTCTGATGAAATAAAATATACGACCATTTCCCAATGCTCTGTTTTTTCTGTATGAAAAACATGTATGCAAAATTCTCATTCACTTCACAACCAGTAATTTCATTTTCAAAAACAAATTACAGTGTTTTCCCTTCCATTTTCAGTATCTGTACGAGTACTGTTACTTCCGCATTCCCCCCTTTGTTCAGTACATGTATAAAATGTAGAACTTCCCATCGTCAAGATTTCCTTTCAAACATTCAATTATAAAATGTTTATTGAAAAGAAAAACTCGTGGAGAAAAACTAACCAGGAAAAGGAAAATGTATTCTTGGAAAAAAACTGGGAATTTCCATAATTTTTATATTATTCGTTTGTTCAAGTTTTAAGGAAAAGTTAATAATGGCAAAGAAAAGAAGAAGAAGAAAAATCCCACGTGAAGAGTTTGTGTACGAGTGGAAAAAAATTGAAAAACGAAAAACTGGGAGGCCTAGGAGGCTGCTGAATTCCAATTTCAATCCCAAGCATACATTTTATCTGGATTGAGTTTAAATTCGAGCAGAGTAAAAATCGATTTCATATGGCATGAATTAGAAAGGAGTGAGAACGAGAACGACAAAGAGAGAGAGAGACAGAAAGTTGGAACTTTTGTAACTTGAAGAAAAGAGAGAAAGAGAGAGAGAAAATAGGAATGTGAATACGTTTCCTCGTTTCCTTTTTCAACAACTGAACTGAGCTTTCACAAGATAGTTGTTCGAGTAGAGAGAGTATGGTTTTTTCTTCTCTCTCTCTTTCTCTCTCTCTTTCTCTCTCTCTTTCTCTCTCTGTTCATTCACCATTCAACGAGTCGTCAGTTGGTGTTGGTAGTCGGAAGAGGCAGAGGAACAAGAGTAAACTTCCATGCAGTAGACGTCCAAGTTTATCAAATTTAATATGAAAAGATGCACTATATTAATCCCATTGAAGATCCATGTATGTACGATATATTACATACAGATACTAAATGCAATGCGTGAGTTTCACTCCAAGTCAGATCGTTCAAACTTCTTCAAAGGTATCTCCGACTCTTTCTGTCTCTCTCTCTCTTTCTCTCGTATCTCTCACTTTCTCTCGTATCTCTCACTTTCATCTCTATGGACCAAACGTGTAACAAAGTTTGATGCAAGTAAAAAAATAATACGGACGGAGGAAGGAAAGAAAACCGAATGGTTTCTTTAGAGCCGAGTAATATCATGTGCATAGTTCCATGGGGAGATGAAAATGCACAACTGCATTCATCCATTCCTTTTTTATTCCTCTCTCTTTCTCTCTCTCTCTCCTTGTTTCTTTGTGTGTGTGTGTGTGTATATTTACTGTGCGTCTGCTAACTCTTACACTATACGTTTCCTTCACCAAAACGAAGAAGAGCAACAACAACAACAACATGAAAAATGTATTAAAATTTAAAAGCTCGTAGCTGAAAACCCAAACGTCACTTTCCTTGTTTTTTTCCTTTTTACCAAATCAAATCTCGGGTAATCCAAAACCTGTTAAAAAGAAATCCCTGTGTTTTCAATTTATTTACGCTGTGAAAAAAAAAGCAAAAGCAAGACGACAAAGACGATTCTTCACATGATTTTTCATTTAATATGTTTCGACTTTGACTTTGTCATTAATTCCAAAAATTAATAAGGTATCATAGATAAAAACTGTGATTTTTAATGAGGAAATTGGTGGAGAATGTATATGTACAATTAGTGTGACTGATGATGAGAGTAATTGTAATTGTAATTGTAGTTGTAATGGTAATTGTATTTTCTCGGCACGTCTGCTATATGTTTTTTCATAGTGATGCTCGGAAAAGGAGGAGGAAATTTGGGAATTTAATACATTTCTCGTCTGTTACCAGAAGTGTTTGTATTTTTGAGACTCATTTCCGAGCTCCAAGGTTTTTTTATTGATCGTTCGTCATGGATGAAAAGGGAGACGAAGCCGAAGAGGGTTTTTTTTAGCTTTTGGCTCTCTGGCAACTCAAGTCAGAGTCAGAACGCTCCCGTGAATGTCTGATAGTTAGTGAGAAGAACTAGAGAGAGAGAGAGAGAGCGAAAGAGAGATGAAAACGGAATTATATTGCTTGAGTAGCTCGTTCCAAGCAACACTAGACCTCACTAGAATCAAAAGAGTTTCCATACCTTAAGGGTGTCAACCGCATCAGGAAATTTCCAGGAGATGATTCAAAGGTAAAAAGACCAGACAGACGAAGCGAGAAAGAGAAAGAGAAAGAGAAAGAGAAAGAGAGAGAGAGAGAGAGAGAGAGAGAGAGAGAGCGTGCAAAATGTATTATTTGATTGTAGCCTCTTCATTTTAGTAGGTACAGTAAATAAGCCAATTAGGATCTTGATAATGCTCGAGCTATACATTCTACATGGTTACAGTTTTTCATCTCTACTTCTGTCTTTCTCTCTATACTCTACATACTTTTGATATCCATGGATTTCCATTTTAATGGTTTCACGAGTGGGTTTTATTTAAAATTATAGTAATTTGAATTGAAAAGAGAGACAGCCCCAAATCCCAACAAGATCAACATCCATAAATTTCTATGTGAATCCCCGACGACGAGAGAGAGAGAGAGTTAATCAGGAATCCAACTAAACGAGTCTCTAGAGTTCCATTTCTCGTTTTCGTCATGGTGTTGGTGGTGGTGGTGCTGGTTGCTGGGGTATGTAGGCCACAGGCCAGCCGTCAGAATAAAATATCTGTACGAGTTTTGACGGATCTTTCTTCATGCTTCCACGTTTCCATATTCCATTGCGGAATTCCAAACTTTTCGTTTGGAATTTTTTGACAATGGCTTTAAATGAGTAAATTAGGGAATTTTTGTTGAAAAAAAAAATGAAAAAAGTCTGGGACAGATCCAAGAAAAAAAGAGTGGGCGATGAAACGAAGAGGACAAGATGCTACAATTTCTACATTTGGACGGAACTGTGAAGATAAATCATAGTAGTTTGTTCAACTTTCCGCCCCGTGTAATCATCCTGTTCAAGATTAGCAGTGCGTGCTGGGAATGATAAGGAACTTTCTTTAGTTCCCTTTCTCTCTCTCTCTTTCTCTCTATTCTCTCTTCGTCCTTCCCAACTATCTGTGCACTACAAACTCACGAGCATTTAGTTCCGTTTGTGGTGTTCAATGTCATTTCAACCCCATGAAATAAGTATGCGTGTAATATATGCACTTTCCTCTACATCCACACAATCCAACCAACGTTTCGTTCTCTATATATCGCCAGTCCAAGTTGACGCAGTGAAGTCTCTTTTCCCTCACGGGCTTTCACTTTCCCCTGATTCTCCTCTCAAAATATACTCGTCTTCTCCTCTTGTACTTTCCCTTTTCTCTTGATTACAATTCCATGCCTAGTTCATTGTTCAGCTCCTTTTTACGAAATTTATTTAGTTTATAAATTTCTACTCACGCTCAGATGAAATGAGAAAAAGTGAAAGCATCTCTCCACACGTTCATTATATTTACATATATTTTTATCGATATGAGAAGCTACACACATTTTATTTCCGGCTTCAATCTGCATCACTCAGGATTTCGTGTTTTTGTTAAACTGAAATTGAAATGAGTTAGAAATTATTTAGGAATTTAGAGAAATTTAATGGAGTGATTCTGGGGAAGGAAATGACTCACACAAACATGAAAGGTGTGTTATCTATTTATTATCGTATTTATTATGTATGCTGAGAGCAGTTGTGGTTAGTGAATAATTAAAAACGTTTCGGATGATAAAAAGAGAAGGAAAGAGGAGAAAAGTGAGGAAAGAAGTGAAAACAAACAAGTTTTTCTATTTATAACATGTTTTCATTTTGTTCATACACAAAGAATTTGTTGTGACTTGGACTTGGAGACTTTGAGAATGGAGAAGGAAAGTTGAGATTTTTGAGGGGGGTTGTTTGAAGATGAGTAAAAGTTTAAGCTTGTATGATTCTGTATTCTGTATTTAAGGGGAAAGGAAAGGTAGATAAATAGACAAGTGCGGAGAGGAGAATCTCAGGGAAGGAGAGAAAAAAAAGAGAGAGAGGGAGAACAGAAGCAATTTACTCGAGTTGACATGATGGCGTTCCCATCTCATTTCATTTAATTCCTTGACTACAACATTGAACATTGAACATGGAGAACGACGGGATGACATGACACAGTAGACTGAACTCTCAAAGGGAAAATGAGAGAAAGAGGGAGAGAGGGAGAAGAGAGGGAAATTTCTTCAAATTACATTTCACCTCAAGTTCCTCTGTATATTTGGTATTTGGTCATCCATGAGCCCCTTCACTCGTCTTCATCTTCATCTTCATCGTCCTCATCATCATTTTATCCTCCCCCACTTTCCACATTGCCACTACACACAAACGAAACGACACACGAGGAAACCAAAACGAGTAGACAACTTCAATCTGCTCCACAGCTTCTTCCTCTTTTCTTTCCGCATTAAACAACATTTTTTTTTATAGTTGTTTTGCTATATAACCTTCAAAACCAACTTTCTTTACAACATAACGGCTATGGAAATAAAACTTTGTCTACATTTTTTACACACACACAAACAGACAAATGTTCCGTGTTCAAAATGGGGGGAAACAGGAAAACGGGAAATGAATATGGAAGAATTAAAAAAAAAAGAGTGTGGATAAAATATTTTCTGTTGAGAGAATGAAGTTTATTTGCACAATTTTATGTGTGTGCTATTGAAATGTACGACATAAAATTATTGGAAGTCCGTCCGTTTTCCACGTAAATATTTAGTTGATGAAAGAGAAGGAGAAAGGCGTGTTTTGGATATAAAAGCTCGTTATGATTTCCGTTTTGATGGGGACTCAAATGAAGATAATTGATGAAAACTCATCAAAACAGGTAGTCAGAGCCAGATGTTGTCCTCGAAATTCTCTCTCGCTCTCTCTCTCTCTCTTTCGTTTGCTCCGTATTATGATTATGATGATCTATGGAGATATGCTCCTATAAAATCTAATGAATTCTCTCTCAAGTCCTCCAAAAACTCATGAATTTATTTAACAAGGGCAAGGTAAAATGTAGAATCCGTCGATGCAGAGAGGACATTTAATTTCTCCGAGAAAATTGATGGAATTAAAATTGAATTCCTTTTGGCTCAATACTCAACCGGAAAAGGAAAATGAAAATAAATGCAGCTCCTCTCAAATATAATGTACTCTCCGTTTTTTCTTCTGCAAACATTTATAGCAGCAGCAAGTAAATTGTCACTGAATGAAAAAACAAACAATTCAATATTCAATAGAAAAAAAAACGGAGAGTACGTATTTACGTATATGCACTTTATTCCAAACGTTCCTCCTCCTGTTCACTGCTTGCAATCTTAAATACTCTTTCTCACAAATATTTCAAATGGTCTTGAATCCAACTTAAAATAAAAAATAACTACGAAAAAAGTTGCTGTAATTTGTACTGATGTTTTGCTTTCCCTATACAAAAAATACCAAAATAAGATACATCTAAAAAAAACGGTGTGTACAGGGAAATTAATCGGTGAATTTGTTATTTTTCTTTGTGTATATTTCAGGGCTCGTCAAGTTGGGCGTGCATTGTGTGACTGGGAAAAAAGTTGCCATTAAGATTATCAATAGGGAGAAGCTCAGTGAGTCCGTTCTCATGAAGGTAAGCAAATACTCAAAAACAAATACAAAAAAAGCAATTGTTTTTTTTCATATTCTTTCTCTGTAATTGCTATTATGTAAACGACAAACTATTGTACCTACAAACGACTCGACAACATTTTATACAAACGTGGCTCTTGAGCTTCTCAAGAGCCAAAAAATTCACTGCCAACATCCTTGTTTTGTTTTTTTGTATGGACAAAGTTCAAAAGCTCTCGATGATGAGCATATAGAAAATGGAACAGAGGGAAATGGAAGCGAGTCAAAAGTCAAGCGAGAGAAAATATTAGAATTGGATTTAATTTCATTTGTTAAAAACCTGGGAACCCTTCTTTCAACCCCTTTTATACAGATATTGAATCTGACAATAAACTCTTGAAACACAAGATTCAGGTTAATTGCGTAGTGCGAAAAAAGCAATACAAGGACAGAAAAACAACGTGCTTCAAATATTAATATTAATGTTTCTACCCTCTTTCTCTTCCACTTTCTCCCTCTCTCTCTTTTACTCTCTAATACATTAACCAAAAAACTCTTTGGATTGTGTGGATGGTGGATGGAAATGTACGATGTAAAGTGGAACTGTATTGGCGTGTGTGAGCTCACGCTCGTTTTGTTTCAACTCAACTCGAGCGCAAAAAAAAGAATAAAAGGATAAAAAACACAGCTCACTGGAACATAATCGATATGAATCTGTCAGATTCGGGATGCCGACTTGGAAACCCAATTCAAATTTTATTGTTTCTTATATGAATCTTCTGATTCTAATACTTCCGATTCCGATTCAAAAGAAAAAACTCGGCTTGGAATTGCAATTGCTCTTTCCCCAGTTTCCAGTTTGACTTGACTACTTTCCAGATAAAAGATTGCAGATCCCAGATCCCAACCTGTGTGTGTGTGTACTCATTGCAAAAGAGAAAAGAGAGAGAGAGAGAGAGAAAGAGAAATATAGGGGAAATGAAAGTAGGGCAAATAGAAAAAGGAGCGCCTGGAAGTTGTTTCAGTTTCCTTGACTTTTCCCCATTTTTATTATTATTTCCTCCATTTTAAAGATGCACCAAAAGAAAGAAGACTTGTTTTTCTCCTCTTGGTTTTTAGTTTTAAAGGGAAAAGAGAAGCCCTGAACATTTGAAACATAACACGAAAACAAATATATGGGGAAAGTGGGAACCCGTCGGGCATCATTCCATTTTTTTGGGTAGAATTCGGCTGGGAGTGAAACAGTTGTACAATCTTTTGAAAAACAGATCCACTTCCCACAAAAACACACACACAAAAACACAAAATTCCGTGGATTCGTAAGGAACTCTTGAGAGTCTCAACTCTCTGAAGGAGCTCACTGCTATAAAATATTGTGTGTTTGTGTCTATGTTTTTTTTTTTTGGGGGGGGGGGGGGAATTTTCTGTGAGTTGTCGGAGAAAAGTACTTGTAAAACTGTTTCCTGTCCGGAGCTTATCGTGGTTTAATTTATTCGAATTGGAATTCTGAATTTAGAATTTATACACATTACAATAATAATACTTTCTCTCGACATTCATGTACAAGTTTCAATATAGATATTTCCTAGTTTTGAATTTGAATTTCCCTTTGCGGTTGGTCTGGAGAGAAAGAGAAAGAGAGCGAGACCAAAAAAGGAGAGGCGCATAAAATATACATGCTAATGTAAATGTAAAATATATATATATACATCCTGGATAGTGGTTAATGATTCATGGGGAAAATGTTCGAGAACCAACTTCAGTGGACTGCCTATGTACAAATAGTATTAAGTTAATTTAACGGCTAGTGACTCCACCTGATAAAGATAAAGTACAGAGCTTCCCATTTACAAAATGTACAATTTCCACACTCCGCGTCATTTGACTATTTGGGACAAAGGGAGAGAAAACATTATGAAACATTGCAAATGGTCCAGCTATACAAAACTCTATACACAAATGAGATTATAAAAGAGCTTTTGCATTCGGTGCCTCGGTGCTTTGATGCAATCTACTGAAATAGAAAATTCATTTCGATATTCCATGCAGTAATTTGCATATGCGGATGAGGAAGGAGAAACTCATTTACACTGTCAATTGAGAAAGTCTGAGGTATAGAAATAGAATTCTCAAATACAAATCTCAATCAACTTCCTAATTAAATT
The DNA here is from genome assembly GCA_034699125.1 of Gisinianus flammeolus. NCBI lineage: Eukaryota > Metazoa > Arthropoda > Collembola > Symphypleona > Katiannidae > Gisinianus > Gisinianus flammeolus. The sequence goes on from JAIUND010000290.1 coordinate 34,523, forward strand.
AATTTCAAACATCATTCGGTTAGCCAAAATTCCAGGATTCCAGGTTTCCATAATTCCAGTGATTGTCTTTGTACATTGCTTTTTCTGACAAATTTCTACGATATAGCAAGTCATTTTGTTTTTTTGGCTAAATGATTGAAAACCAATTAAAAACATTTTAGGCCAACGAACAAACAAACAAAGGGAAAATGGTTACGGTGAAGGATGTGGGCAGTGAATGGAAGGAAATGCGTATAGTCAAATGATAAGATTGTGTGTGTGTGTTGTTTGTACTTGTACTCGTAAAATGTAATGTAATGTTGATATCCGTTGTTTTCTTGTGTTCATGTGAATTCACAGGTGGAGAGAGAGATTGCCATCATGAAACTCATTGAGCACCCTCACGTTTTGGGCCTGTATGATGTCTACGAAAATAAAAAATACCTGTAAGTAAACCAAACACTCGTTTTTTTACTCTTATCTCCACTTGTATCATACTTGATTTAATTGAAACAGTACCATTTAAAACATTGAAACGGCGTACGGTGTCAAGTGAATTTTAATTGACCACAACATAATAATAATAATAATAATGAATATACAGCTAACAAAAAATATCTGCACTCGCTCTTGTTTTCCATCAACTTGTTTCAAGTTATTTTGGAGAGAAAAAGGGAAATTGGAAAATGAAAATGCTTCAAAAATATCATTCGCAGTCGTAAAGCTGTGTAATTCCAAAGGGATCAGAAAAAATGTCCACAAAAAAAAAATGAAGATGAGGATGAGAATGAGGAAATGAGGGAAAAGGAAAGCTGTCGTTGAGGTCTGAACATTGTCCCCCATCAGTGTCAAATAGATATGACATGAAAGAGAGAGAGTGGCTATTGGAATTCTTTCATAGGTCACAAATCACGGGCTAATCATGAGTTACGTTTATGTTAGGAAAGCTTGTAAGTTAAATTTGAGACTCTCTCTTTTTTCTGAGCGTTGGAGAAAGTACAAACTACAAACGAGAGGAGAAGAGAGAGAGAGAGATATTCAGTATAGGGGAAAAAAGATTCTGGATTGTGGAATCAAGTACAGAAAAAAACTCTCTCTTCAGGAATAATATAAAAAAATTTAGTGAACAGTGAGCATCGGATTCCAACGGTAATGGAAATGATATGGGGGTGTCATGGTAACGTTCTACGTACGTTATTTATCGATATGGATGACGCGACTCTCCCATCCTATCGAATTCAAGTAGATCAAGTGTGTGACCACCACACGATGCTTATATATTTATGCTATATAGATATAAGTGTAGGTACTTTGATGTAATTCTCCAGGAGAAGAAAGTAGAGAGAAATCCACTAAAAAAAAAGTACAGTTATCCTTTCTCTTTTCATTCCTTCGCCTTTGGTCTTTTTTTCTCCCCCCCCATTTATGTGGTTGAGATCTCAAGACTCAACTTTATACAGTTTACCGTTTTACACTCCAGACGTTTCCCGTCGAGCCTTACACAAACTCCACACATTTCCCAAAAAATTATACTGCCAAAAGACTAAGAAATTGAGCAAAGTGGAGTCATGTTAAGAAGAAAAGGGAGTCAGAACGATATATAAAAAATTGTGAAAAAATTTCACATTTTTCTTGTTGAACATTAAAATAAGCTGTGTGTGTGTGAGACGACATACAAAAAAAAAGTGGGGAATGTGAATTTTCTCTACGGGGATTTTTTCCCCTTGGAAAAAAACTGAACAGAAAGGGAGAAAAAACGGTGTAGTGGAAATGGTAAAAAGAGAAAAAACTGCTGATTCATAGAGCTTCACTACTGCTTTTTGGTGACATGATGATTCACATTCCTTTTTTTTTACCTTGTATTTCAGGTACTTAATCCTCGAGCATGTCTCTGGTGGTGAGCTCTTTGACTATTTGGTCAAGAAGGGTCGACTGACGCCGAAAGAAGCTCGTCGTTTCTTCCGACAAATCATTTCCGCACTCGATTTTTGCCATAGTCATTCCATATGGTAAGAAACAAATTATGATGAAAATAATGGAGTAATTCCACGCTACTTTGTTTATGCAATCGCTCTAAAATTCCCAAACCAAACCAAGACAAACGACACGACGGGACACGACAGAAATGAAATTAAAACTAGCTGTGTCAGTTCAGAATTATTCAGGGAATGATTAATTTTCCTCAGTTTTTATTTTCCCTGCTTTAATTTCCCTGTCCATGAGCTCCATAAATAAATCATTAAAAAGGAACCGCATAAAAATGAATAAAAAATTTAACATTGTAAGCTATTTTTTTTTTTGTCTATGTAATTCATCTGTAGATATTTCTCGTTAGAAGCTTACGTAGCAGGAATTCTTACGAGCCTCAAACCATTTCCCCCATATCAGAGTCAATTTACACACACAAAAAAAAGTCTCTACCCATTTCCTTTAGCTATAGATTTTTTTTTTCCATGCGTATATATTCTTGAGGGAAATCCTAGTGGGATGTAAAGCAATGGACAGAATCGGAGACTGGAGAATGAAGTGCAACATAAATGTGAGCTAGAGTCTTTGAATTCATGTGGATTTTTATTGCGACTGTCTCATATGAGATGACTATACAAGTGAAAAAGCAAATGCAAGGATGCGAAAACGAAATAGAAATAGAAAATACTACATGTATGTAAATAAAAAAAGGGAAAAGGAGCATAAGAAGAAGAAGAAGGAAAAAAATAGGGAAAAGAAATTGGCCTGCCAAAGTTCGAGCTCGTTGTAGTACAAAGCAGACTGTAGACAAGAATTTTGGCAAATCCCCACCACATCTCGATCTCGTAACTTGGTTCTTGGTTGGCTGACACAGTGAAAGATTTGAGACTAGAAAGAGAGACTTGAACAAACGCAAAATACAAAAAAAAAGACCGGCCGACTTTCTTTTCTTTTTTTTTTTTTAGTCTTATTATCTCTCGAGTCTTTTGGATTCTTAGATTTGGGATTCTTCTCTCGACTTTCTCCACTTTCTTTTCTTTATTTCTCGTGCATGATGAAAATGGAGTCGGGCTGGGAAAAGAATTATTTACATGAGGAAAACTCTCGGAGAGAGAGATGCATAATGGAACCAACAAATATCAGTAGCATACAACATAGAGAATCTTTTGTAGAATCTCCAAGTTTAGTCACAAAATATATACCCATTATGACAATTATATGTACAATATTTATTCATTATTCATTTTATGGAGGCTTTAAGCGAACGTTCTCTGTCCTTTTCTCCTTTTTTCTTTCTTTGTATGGTACTAAAACTAAAAAAACATGCCTTAGTGATTCGTATGTACGATAGAATGTTTTGACGGATACGCATACATTATGAATTTATTTATTTCAGCTTATTAAAAATACTGGGGACGGGGGGGGGGGGGGGGTGGGTTTATTTTTTTGATAAAACTAATTTGCTCTTCCCTACAATTTTTGTTGTTGTATTTTCTACTGTGCCATTTGTAATTTCTTTAGTCTCTAGTTGACTGTCACAAGTAGGAAATTCAAACAAAAAGTTACGAGTTGAAAAGTACTTTTAGTTTTTAGAATTTGGTCGTCCGGATTTGACTTTGACTTTTTATGCCGTGTACAAAATCTCAAAGATGGAAATCTGACCAACACTCCATTTGGTTTGGGACGGAAATTTACAGCGAGAAATCCACACGTTAATGAGGAAAATTAGACGGTTGCGTGTGCTCGTATTCCTTTCATAATCATTCCGATAAATTTTACATACGAATACATTCATACGGAGGAATTTGAAATGAAAATGTAATGTTTCTTTTTATTTTCTATAGCCATCGCGACTTAAAGCCGGAGAATTTATTACTCGATGAGAAAAACAATATCAAGGTGAGAACAAGGATTTTAAGCATATTCAATGTCATTATCCCAAAACCGAGTCCGGAATGTTGAGCATAATGAGGAAAATTGTCATTATTTGTTGTGATATCGTCATTTAGGTGGCTGATTTCGGGATGGCATCACTGCAGCCCGAGGGAAGTATGCTGGAAACTTCATGTGGCAGTCCTCACTATGCTTGCCCAGAAGTTATTCGGGTACGTCCCCCTTTTTTTATATTGTATATAAATACCAAAATAACAAATAACCTCAGATTCCTTTCCCAACTGTAATAGAATTTTACATATTTATTTCCTAATAATTGTCCTCAACTTTCTCTCTCTATTTCTTCCTCATTCGGATGATTTTGAGAGCCTTTGCATTATGTGTTCCTGTGGACTCTCAACGACTCTCTCATTACTTATTTATTGTACGTTTCCACACGTTTACTTTACAGTCCAACAACTCCCAAAAGTACACACGTTAGTACATTATTATTACATGTACCCACATGATATCAATGGTATCCCATTGTGAAATCCCCCTCATTTATCAACGAATACGGAATCGCCGCTTTTCACTCACTCTCTCTCTCTCTTTTCTCGTTCTATTTTCTCTCCCCGTGTACTTTCCCTGTTAAAACCAAAACCCCCCCCCACACACACACTTTCTATTAACCCTCTACAAAACTTTGTCATATTCACCTACAGGTAAAGTCTTCACTTTCCAACTCTCTCTCCACTCTCAAAAAAAAGTCCAACACACATTTCCCAATACTCAACTCATAAAATAATAATAAGAAAGGAAAGGAAAGTAAAAAGAAGGAGTCAAAAAGGGAAAGGAAACAAGGAAAGCTAAAGCCAAAGCCAAAGCCAACTTGAGAGTAGTTCTTTTTTGGGGGGTCTCTTCAGTTGACTCAAAACTCTACGCCAACTCCCAACAGCTCCAAGTTTTCCCTCTCTCTCTCTTTCTCTCGCTCTCTCTCAATCTACAACTACACACACACACACACACAAACTACTGAGAAACTTTCCCCACTTGAGTTGCCCAATGAATTCTCCCTAATGTAGTAGTAAGTGTACGGAGAAAGAGAGAGAAAGACAGAGAGAGAAGGCGAAAGTGGCCTCGTACATTTCTCTTTTCTCTTCCTTGAACTCACGAAGGCCTAGATTGTAGATGGTATCTCTCTCCTCTCTACTCCCTGTGTGTGTGTGTGTGTATCTCAATGTTTCCACTTCCGTTCGAGCATTAATAATAATGTTACAAGGGGGCAAGTGTGTAAGTTGATTGTGTATATGGCATGACATGGCGTATGCTATGAAAGGGAAATTTCACTCTCTCTCTACATGTATTCGTGTTTGCATAGTTCTTTCCTTTACTCACGTCAGACTTGCTGCTGTTGCTGCTACTGCCAGAAGGATACGGACAAAATCAAAAACAAGAACAAGAGAAGGGAAAATGAGAAATATAGAGTTTTATATACATTTCTGTGTGTGTGTGTGTGTTTTGCAGACTCTGTATTAATTTGAAAAGAAACGTCGTTCATTATTGTACTTTTCACTTTCCCTCTCCTCATTCAAGGGAGTGAAATGGTGAAATGATTTTCTATAGAGAGTACCGGCCGGGCTCGTGTATTTATGTACAAAGTCGACATGGAAAACTGAAAATGAAAATGTAAATGTGAAGAGAAAGTTGAGGAGAGCATTTAAGTTTAGTTTTGTGAAGGAAGAGTAAGGGAGAAATGTGTCGTTATTATGTAGTCAGACTTTCTCTCTTTCTCTCTCTCTCTCTCTCTCTCATTGATAACAAAACTTGATACAGTTCCACTTTCTTTTACTCTTTCCTTTTCACTTTCAACAGCTCAAATTATTACAAGAGAAACTTGGCGAGGACGATGATTCGATCTTTTACTTTTACCTTCCGTTTTCTTCTTCCGCTGGTTCAATTTGTCTCTTTATTTTTTCCTTCTTCAAAGAAATGAGGCGGCCCATTTAATATTAAATTTATCGTATAGAAAATGGCGCGATTTTATATAAGTGAGAAAATTCACTGAGGAATTTGTTAGCAAGAATACCCTTCAGTTTTCTCTTTCCCAGTGTACGTACGACAAAAATGTGATGTTTGATTTTATTTGTAAGGTATGGTCGGATTTGTATCGTAAATATATGAACGAACACATAATGCCAGGAGGGAAATCTCTTCTGTTCTGTGGGGAATAGATTGGAATTGGAAGGATTCATAAAATAAATGGGCTGGGACAGGGCAAAGTCACGACAATCCCTATATATATACAGATATATATGACAATGAACTAAATCGAATATTGGGAAATTTGGTGGTCAGTCACCACCAGGGATGGATAAAACGGCTTCAGCTCAACCCGCCCCCCCCCCAAAAAAAAACCGTCATTACTTTTTGTTTTAGTTTTAGTATTTTCATTGCCTTAGACTCTTTTTCTCTTCGCTCATCAGCACAAAAGGGCCAAGAGGTAGGAAATTCGGATTTGTCCAAGTCCACACGGTGCTTAAATTTAATCCCACTCAGTCTCTTTTTATCGTGTCATAGTCACTTTGTTTCATCCAGAGGCTTTTTTTACATGTACATATATATACAAGAATTTCCATTACTCTATTTTAACCATTTCGTTTTCCCCGTTCTCTACAACTCTACAAATTGAGTAAAGAAATTGAAATTAAAAAAAATCCCATTTTGGATTTGGAATGAATTTGTCTCTTGTGTCTGTCGACATCATCTTACAAAAATTAAAACTACAAAAATTAAATAGCAAAAAATGAAACATGTATGAGGAATTTGCATGAGAGTACCTGGAGACATCATATCCCTGATTCCTCATGAATACTATATACTCCAAGTACAAAAAAGTTCAGAGACTGATGAGAATGAAAGTGAGAGCAATAAGAGCGAGAGCACGAGACTGCCAAGAAAAATGATGGAGCTCGCCTCTGTGTGTGTGTGTGAGTGTGTGCGTTTCTTTGTGCGTGTGTACACTAAAACATAAATAAATCATAGCGTCTGTTCATTAATAATAAATTATCAACGACCGTCTTTTATTCTTTCGGGTTGGAGGAGAGGCTCCCTTTTTTTGCCTGTGTTCCGGGCTTTCAATGTACATACTCGAACACACGCATTTCCATCCATAGTCTCGACACTGCTTTACTCAGGACAAAGTTTCTATTCTGTTGTATATTCTACAGCTTTTGAACATGCTCAACAAACTCTCACTGTCATCGTTTATGTTTTTTAAACCAAAAATCATCCTCCAGCATAAACATAAAGTACAATGAGAACGGAAATGTATTGAGGGAGGACAAAAGTCACGGTATATTGGAATGACAATTACCATGACGATGCACATGCGGAAGACAATGCCGATGACGATGACAATGAGCTGGAACATTGAAGATACAAAAAAAAGTGACTGAGTTGATGTAACTAATATCAATAAGATTGAATGAGGACGCTTCAAATGTCGTGACACTAAAGATGGAACATGTTGTTTGAATTCCAATTCCTGTCCATATGGAGACTCCGTCAACGTCTGAGGAAGTGGAAATGATTGCCTTGGGTCACATTTCAGCCCCACATTCACACACCAAAGACGAGAGTTCACACAGTGGAACAACTGGAACTGAATGTGGATGTGAATGAGAAGATTTGGAAAGAGAAAGTCACATTTTAGCTGGAGTATTTGAGCTCTATACAGATATGTAATATGTAGTTCTGGTCTGGCTGTGACTCCGAGACTCCAAAAAAACGAGGAAAATAGAGGAGAAACGTGTGAGAATGTCTGTGGCTCGTTCATTCCTCGTTTCTCCCGTTACTTACTTTATGTACAGCTGGGAGCTTAATCGACAAATATGCACACGCAAACTATTCTAATAGAATCACATTTTGCGAGGGAGCAAGAAAAAGACAGAGAGAAAGCGAGTGAAAGCGAGTGAAAGTGAGAAGGAAAAAAACGACAATGCAATACTACGATATGTGTAGAATGAGAGTGAGAATACTGAAGAGAAGAAAAGCTAGAGCTGAAGCCGAAGAGCCCAGCTCCGCTTTCTGTCATACAAAAAATAAGCTAAAGCTACAGGAGAGAAAGGAAAAAGGAAAAGGAGCAAGAACGCGAGAGCGAGATAGATCGAATTTGCGTGACAGCCACAGAAAGAAAGTAAAGTAAAAAAAAAAAGCTCTACATGTATTTAGGTACATGGAAACTGGAAACTAGAAACCCAGAGAAATTCAGTCAAGCTCTCTTTACTGCTACTGCTACTGAGCTCCGTTTTTTTTGTACATTGCTCCTGTTCCAGCGCCAATTCAAGCTATAGCTTTTTCTCTCAGCTCTCAACTCGCAAGTCAGACATCACATCACGATTTAGCTCCAGGCTTAACTCAACTTGCGACAGCGACAGCGTCAGTAGTAGTCAGCCATATGTACACAAAGTAGTATGTGTAAAAGAAGGAGAAGGAGGAGAAAAGAACAAACGAAACACGAGAAGGAGCAGGAGAATCAGATTCTATCGAATAGGCAAACGGTCGCTTGGACTCGGCCGCTTGTCTCGCCGAGTTTGGATATGAATTCGAATGTGGATGTGCAAGTACAAGTGAAGACAAACTGACAGCTTCAGTGTCTACTTTCTCTTTTCCCTCCACATCCAACATCCAACATCTATGGATAAAAACAGACACAAATAGTGGCTCGACTGACTTGAGCTCTTTAGCAAACATTCCTTTTGACTTTTTCTGGTTCTCGTTCTTCCTCTCTCTCTCTCATCTCTCTTTCTGTCCGTCTGTCTGTCTCTCTCTCTCTCTCTCTTTTTTTTCTTTCTCTCTCCCTGTTTCATTGTAACTTGTTTCAATGGAGGGAAATTATGAACATAAAATGAAAATGGACGAATGGAAAAGATGCGCATGGTGTGATTTCCTCACGTTTTTCAAATTAAGAGCAAGCGGAGGCGAGAAAGAGAGAAAAAACTTGAAAACTCGTTTTCGTTGGTATTTTTTCATTACCTTGGTGAGAATTAGAAACTGAAAGCTCAGGAGCTCTTGAGGGTGTGGAGACAACACTAAAAATGAAGCTCTTTTTCCTCGCATCAACAGCAGCATCAGCTCAAATGACACACGCTTACGAAATAGATGAATTTTGAGTGTTATGAGGATGCGAATGCGAGGAGAAAGAGAGACAGAGAGAGGATGTGAAGGTATTATCAATATAATATGGGCGACCCTTTCTTTCTCTCTCGTATGAAATGACGTTCGTAATCATCGTGGATGAGATAGGAGAGCGTTGAATATCCGAGATAATTGCATACTTTCCTAAATGATGATTCAGGGTGTTGGGTGAGAGAGAGAGAGAGAGAGAGAGAGAGAGAGAGAGAGAGAGAGAGAGAGAGAGAGAGAGAGAGAGGAAAGTTCAACTTATTTATACGTGACTTGAGCAGTCTAATGAAATTCAAAACTTTGGATTCTCTCATGAAATGTAGATGCCCCAGATAAAAGATATAAGAAGCTAATAGTTGCACACCAACCGAGGGAATGTGCAATAATTGGGTGTGTTCGAGTGAGCATTGAGATAGACGAGATAGAAACATGTATGAAAATTCCCCTTGTACCTTCCATTAATTGCAATTGCATGTGGAGTTGAGTTAAATGCGCGTGATTTTCGCATGCGCACACATAATTTTGATTGGATTCTCAACGTGCCTTTCCTCATTCATTCTGATTTTGTTTTTGTTTATGTTTATCGTGTGTGCATGGGAACTGGAAACTGGAAACTCACTTAATTAAAAAATTGAGAGACGTCTGGAGAGTCGTCGACTGTAAATGTTAATGTGTGGAAAGTGGAAACTGTGTGTGGAAAATGTTTAAACATAGCTCCAAATATGAATTTGTTATTAAAAAACTCAGATGATTTGTATTGATATTTTGATGTACAGATATTTATGAGGAAAACAAAAGAGAGATGGAAAATAAAATTGGTGGACGTGTGCTGGATGTTCAATATTTGTTTAAGGCTAACAAGAAAGTTTTCCTCTTTTCCCTCCGAATCCTCTGAACTTTAATTTTAATGACGATGGATGAAAAAATAAGGGATTTGAACTATTGAATATTGAATATCATGTGTATGTTTGTTTGATTTGTTGGGATTTCAGGGAGAAAAATATGATGGGAAAAAAGCGGACGTGTGGAGTTGCGGTGTTATTTTGTATGCTTTACTGGGTAAATAAAATTCATTTAATCTCTCATTGAATATTTAAAAAAAACATTGCATTGCATTTTGTATTGCTTTGATTTTGTATTGCTTTGATTTTGATTAAATTCAAACTATCTGTGATGTGTAAGGTGATGAAATGGATTGTGTGGCAATCCTAAATGTTTTTCTTACTGTGTAAATTCTTGAATTTCAATCATGATTAGTCGGTGCGCTACCCTTTGATGATGACAATCTAAGACAACTCCTGGAGAAAGTGAAACGTGGTGTTTTCCATATTCCACATTTTGTACCACCCGACTGCCAAAATTTGCTCAGAGGAATGATTGAAGTAGGTCCTGAAAAACGACTCACGGTAAGCACAGAAGTCAAAAACTTCCTCTCCCAGAGTTCTCTTTAAAAAATAATACCTAAAGGTACTTTTTTCCCTCAGCAAAAAATCCAAAAAGCCCTATGAAATCTCCAAGGACGAACTAAATTCTGAATTCTAAATTCCAAAACCTGGATTTTTGGCCATCGATTATCGTATATATTTTTAGATACTTTCCTTAAAACCTTCTCCAAGGACATTCAAATTCAATCATTTTTTGGAGTTTCTCTTGATGATCTTTTCCCTGTCTTCACAGATCTCATGACAGTACGAGCATCATAGATTACGGATCCAATATCGGATTTTCATATTTATTTTCAATGTAAACTTTTTCATTGACATTGAAATGGGAAATTTTGACATTTGGCAACAGTGCACTCTCTGCAAAAACAATGATTTTTTTAGCAACAAGAACAAACAAAATATGACGATTCACTTCACAGCGGGGGGGATTTCCGCTTCAAAATCTTCATCTAACTGCAGATATTCGCAAGTTGCAATTTATAATTGAAACTCATCGACTTGTACATTGTCCGCTCAGATGACTCCATAGAAAATTGTCATGCTGTACAAATAGAAATACATAGAAATATATATATAAATGAGGAGGATCCTGTGCAATGTTCAATGTGGGATGTGAAGCGAATGAGTTTATTTTCACAGTTGACAGAGCATTGACGTTGGGAAATGGGGGAGAGCGCATTTAGTCGGATCCCTCTTCTCCACACTCAAGATTCATATCATCTCCATAGTAATTAGCATAAATAAAATAAAAATATCTGTATGTACAATGTACATACCCTCTTGACTATATTCTGAATAGTTTGTGTCTGGAAATTCGGGGACTCTTGCCATTGTTTCAATTTCTTTTCTTTTGATTACCAAAAGAGGATGAGAGGATGGGAATATGGGAATGTGGGGTATCGTCATCGTCATCGTGCAAGGAGACTTGTCGTGAAGCAAAATGAAATGGGAATTACATACGATATAAATATATGGATATGGATATGGAAATGAAAAGGAAAAGGATTGAATGAGAATTCATTGCCGGCGTCTAGGAAACCATTTAAGTTTATACGAAATATCACAACTCCCTACCAATAATGGAAATTTCCCTGGACAAGACGAGAACATTGCTGACGATCGACAATATCGACAATCGACAATGTCTTTGTGGTGGGCGAGGAAAAGAGAGGAAGAGAGAGAGAGAGTGAAAGAGAGAGAGAAAGATCTACACATTTGTAATATTTCTCTTTCTTTAACAGGATGGATTCATGAGAGAAATCGGAGACTGGTGAAAGTACTACACTATTGACTATCTGTATGTGTTATATTATTACACATTTCCAGACTTGCTCTTGGTTTTTTTGTGTGTGTGTGTCTGTCTGTGTAAGATCTCGAGTTTGAGTTGGGGGAAACTTGGCAGGATTCCCATGACCGTCAAAGCATGGCGCAATTTTGTCCTCTTTTAAGTATGAGGGCATTTCCTGTTACTTGATGTAAGATGGACTGAACTCTCTTCAGTTTTTCTCTCTCTCTCTCACTCTGAGCACGCCAACAAAACTATCTGCAGAACTAAAGAGGGGAGAGGAGATAGAGTGTAGAGAGTAGAGAGTAAAGAGCGCTCGTTCGTGAGTGTTCAGAGTTCAGTGTTAGTGTTAGTGTTGGCAGCCTGTGGATCTGAATCTGAATGAATCTGGTTCCAGTTCCAGATCCAGATCCAGAGCTGATTTTCGTATACAACTCAATCCACTTTCTCTCTCTCTTTCTCTTTCGTCACAAAGACAGGGATCCTTACGGACTGTTGGCCCCACTCCAGTCTCAACTCTTTCTCTCTTCGTTCTCGTCTTTGTAAAGATCACGTCGTTCTCCTTCCATGTCCCATAGTAATTCCCTCTCTACCATCGCCTCTCTCTCTCTCTCTCTCTGTGTGTTTTACTACATATTCCATGAATTTTGTTTGGGTTTTGGGTCGTCGGATGTATATATATATATATATACAAGGTATACAGGATCCATCGCTTGCTCGTTTTCCCTCGCTGTCTTTCTCTTTCCATGTTCAGAAGACAGAAAAGTGAGGATTTGGAGGCCGCGAGTGTTGGTTTCAAATCACGAGAGGAAACTGAATGGATCTCTTCTTTTTTTTTACTTTTACGTTTACTTCGTGTCCTTCCTTTCCCTGCTTAATGGGGATACATTTGGAGAGATTCAAGAAAATTGTTCAAATGTCAATATATGAGGATGAGAATAAAGGTCGTAATGGTTCTCCTTGCAATCCATTATTGCCCACTAGAAAGCCTCGCAATTGTTTTCCATCCTTTTCCATTTCTCCTTCTTCTCTCCTTCTTTTTTCCCTTTCCCTTTCTATACAATTCTTTTTCTCTCGCATCTCTTGCTCAATAAGCTTTCTTAACCTCATTGTTTACGACATGGATTTTCGTCCTTGTGAACAAAAAAAACTTCGTCTTGATTCTTAGTTCTGAATTCTCAAGTTTTTTCTTCATATGTTTCACATCCCATTCACCATTCAACATTCAACATTCAGCATTCAACTCTCAAACTTCATCATGCTCACAAGGACTTTATTCTCTCAACATCTCAACACCTTCACTTTCTAACTTTGTGCGTTAAACAAAAAAAAAGTCCTCTGAATCATTTCACTATGTTTTCTTTTCCTCTTTCACTTTTTTTTTTTACTCCACTCCTCATTTTTATGTATGAGCGGAAGTGAGGAGGCACATTTTTATTCTTCTGTGTGACTTCAAAGACAAAGACTGCTTTTTTTCTTTATCTTTCTCTCGCCTCAAATCGACATGAACATGAGAACTCGGAACCACGAGGAAAGGAAATTCTATACGAATGACATTTCTTTCAACTTTTGTTTTGACTTTCACTGGCAACAAAAGTTTTTGAGCCAGCCATTTTTCTGGTTAGAAAAAAAACGAAGGAAAGGGATTGACGGATTAAAAGATGATATGAAAACAAGAACAAGAACAAGAATAAAAACAAAAAACAAGGAGAGTTCAAATATGAACGTGAGAATAATTTCCTCAACTCCAAAAAAAAATCTCTCTCTCTCTAGAAGAAAGCTTCAGCTCTAAACTTGATAAAAAAAATCCAAATAGCTTTAACTTGATTCCTTTTTATTTGATTGTACTTTCTCTTTCATTCTTCCATCAAATAATGTAAAACAAATATAAAGCATGGACGAAAGAACATCAAATTCCAATGTTATTCCACTGTATTTTCCTTGTGTATAAATCGTGAATCGTGATGGAATTCGAGTGGAGTCAATGAAATTCCATTTCCATTAGTATGATGAGGAATGGAAGTGTGAATGGCGAATGATGATGAGTATCATTACATATAAAAATTGTGTATGAACACTCAAGTGCAGATTGGAATGAATCATCATCATGAAGAAATCGTTTTTTTTTGTCGTTCCTCAGCTCAAGTTGGAAATGATTTTATTTCATTTATGAGAGTACAGACAACAAGCGAAAGAGAAATGGAAAGAGAAGAAGAGAAGTGTTGGAGAAATCCGTAGTCGGGCGTATCCATATGTCTCCTTATGGTATATATGAAATGAACACGAGTTGTGGTAGAGTCTACATCTAAATATCGTACTCGTACATACATGGAATGGAGTAAGGGAAAAAGTGAGCAGACTTTTGTAGTTGACAGGAATCCATTTGCATGACGAGAGAAATGAGAGTTCTTTCCATTTCATGGATTTTTATGGCTGCTGCCCCTCCGGTGTGAAAGCACACACGAACATATACGATATATATATATACACACACACACAATGCAATGAATGAGATTGAGAGGGACCAGGACGGAGAAGGAAACGAAAATGACGAAAACGAAAACGACGGTGACGACAACATGACGAGGATAAATGAGGAATCGCCTTCTCTCTCTCTCTCTTTCTCTCTTATTTCAAGCTAAAAGCTAAATTAAAGTTTGCTAACTGGGACTGTGTAGACACTTGACTCGGATATACATACTTGAGAGCAAGTCGGAGACGGAGACCCATTCATTCACGAGGAGCCCTCGTGGTTCTCCTCCTCACATTCACATCCTCATCCGTCTCACAAAAGTTCTAATTACATTAGGAAGGAAGGAAAAGGGGTGACGTGCAGAGCTCATTGGAAAACATGACGTAATTCAATAAGGAAAAAAAATGAAAATGTCTTTGAATTGAACAGTGAACAGTGTAGAGTGTAGAGAGATAGAGAGAGAGCCTACAGCTATACGGCCAATAGCTCACAGAATCTGTACATTATGCTCACAAGTCAGCTCTCTCAACTTTTCTCTCTCGTTCTATTTCGTTTCCTCTCTCGCGGTCTCCCTTCCTTGTTCTTGTTCTTGTAGTGTGCACATTGCACATGTATATTTTCATCATCATCCACACACAGCCGTTGAGTTGACTCTGGCCTGTGACTGGTTTTTCTTTTCCTTGTTCGAAATAATTCTATTAGCATGCAACTTCCGTCTCAAAGAAAAATGAGAGATGAGAGAAAGAGAGAGACTCCATGCATTTTGTGCTTGTGAGGATTAATAAGTGAGTGAGGATTTAATGAGTCATTCCCCCATTTTCCTTGAGCAATCATCTTTCTTTCTCTCTCAAAATTAACTCATTCCAATCATCATCCCAACTCTTTTTTACTCTTTAAAGAATGTGGAATAATCACGACGACAAAGTCACGACGATACAAAAATTTACAAACGCATTTACGATATTGTCTCTGTTTGATTGATTCCCAATCGGATTTTTCCTTTTCCCTCG
The DNA here is from genome assembly GCA_034699125.1 of Gisinianus flammeolus. Lineage (NCBI taxonomy): Eukaryota > Metazoa > Arthropoda > Collembola > Symphypleona > Katiannidae > Gisinianus > Gisinianus flammeolus. The sequence goes on from JAIUND010000290.1 coordinate 49,742, forward strand.
TGCCATCAGGAAGAGGAAACATCAAGCCTTTAAAACTTGAAAAGAGTCTTCAAAATTCTTTTGATAATGGATTATTGATAATGCCAATGACAATAGCAATGAAATGAGAGGAATTGTTTCATTATCTACAGATATATTTGGTAATGATGAATGAATTAGCGGTCAATTATGGGTAAATATTTTTGATTGTCGAGTCGGAAAAGGAGAGATATATAGAAAACAAGTATAATTTCTAATGGGATTGGAATTGAATGGAAATGAGGTTTTCTCCTTCTCCATTTCCCTTTCTCGCTGTCCTTTCTCTGTATCATTTGTGTATGTTTGTGAGTTTGGGTGGTGGTGGAATCGCTGGAGTCGTTGGGTAATGATGAGTTGGGATGAGTTATACAGTGACTGATAATATCACCCTCTCTCAAACTTCATTTGTTTTGATGATGTCTCTCTATCTCTCTTTATGAAAACGTTGTGGAGTGGAGGGTTTCATCACGTCCCAACTCTCTCTCTCTCTCTCTTCCTCCCTCTCATAAGCAGTGACTTTTACAAGCACTAGCAAAAAACAGTCCAAAAGCGTGGAAAAGGACGAGACAAACACAAGGAGAAGGAGAAAGAGAAAGAGAGAGACAATCAATGGAGCACAAGGGATGGAGAATGAAGGCGTAAAAGAGGGAACTTATTTCACACACCAATACCAAAATCGATTTCCCTGATTAGACGTCTACCAAAATAGAGTTTATGGTGTGGTGGGTGAAGAGAAGAGAAAAGAGAGAGAGAGGGAGAGAGAACTGGGTAGCTTCTCCTTGGTCGTTCTCGTAAAGGAAGAGAGAGAGAAGAGATGGTGAAGGCCAGACAAGGATCTAGTGAATTCTAGTGTGCAGTCTTAACGCTATTAACGAGTTGGTCTGAGTTTCTCCTTCGTCTCATGTCTAATCTCGTACCAACCACCAGATACGTCCACACACACACACACACACATACATACACGTACACGCACACGCACATGCATTCAGCCCTTTGTAGATTGAAGATAGGACTTATACTCGCACTGATAATCCACCAACGACCAACTGATTATGCAATCGTATATCCAAATTCCGAATTCGAATTCGAATTCCAGCTCCCTCAATATCTTCAGAGTGGATTTTTCTTCACACACACACAAAGCTGTAGACAAAGAGTTGCTAAAGACTTGAGACAATGTGGAATTACGTTTACGTTTGGGGAAAATGGTCTGAAGGAAATTTAAATAAATCCTCTAAATGGGAAGACATTCGCTCGTCCCTCTTCCTGATTAGCACTAAAGGATTAGATGAGGTAGCATTTAATTCTATGTACAGAGCAGAACAGAAGCGAAAAAGGAGAGAGAGAGAGAGAGCGAGAGGGAGAGGGAAACGATGGATTAGACATTCACATAGTGAAATTCCTCGGAAGGGAATTTCCCTTTCACTACATTAACTCGAGAGAGAGAGCAACTAGTGTTTTATTTTATTTGCTAACGATAAGACGTCAAGATTTTTTCAAACCTCGTTTTTCCTATACTGATTTATATCCGATATTTGCGCTCTCATCTCATAAAACACATCCAACGATGGTGAGTATTTTGAATATTTGAATATTTGAGAGGATTTGTCAAATTAAATAAATTAACGGGGGATATTGATCGAGAAAAAATGAGGAAATAAGAAACGAACGGAGGAACGAGGACGAGGGAGTGTGGCATATCTGTTTTTTTCCCTGTAGTCATTTTCCTTCTTTTCTTTTATTTTTACAAATATGTCCGACCATGCCAGTTTTGAAATTCAAATGAGTTTGATTCCCTCCGCATTCTCGTTCGTCTTCGTATTAAATTTAACGACAGTTTTTCATGACTTGAAGCTCCATGCACCACATGAGTGCGGAACACGTGGTCCCCATTCGTTCAAATAATCCTCATCCGGAAAAAAATTCCTAGTGCCTTCAGAGTAAGATACTTAAGATAAAGGAACAAAATGGAAGCTGAATCTCCCTTCATCTTCTCTTTATTGCTCCATTTTTCTAAGGGGAAAACAATTCTTTGTTTGAATGAAATCATTTTCCAATGCGTATTACAGATAGTTTTAAATTAAATTACAGAGTGGGAGTGAAACTAAGATAGAAACTAGGGAAAGTATGTATGTTGTATGTTTTGGAGCAATTAGCGGACAAAAATCATGACAAAGCCAAGAGAAGGAGAAAGATACTAGTCAAAAAACCATTCATAATGGAAAAGGAAAAGACAGCATGAACAATAAATGAAGATAATATTCAAACTGTGTTGTGGAAAATAGTACAAAAGGGAAATTTTCCACTCCAGTAATTTCCCTTTGCTTTTCCTCGAGCTTTTGTGGAGTCAAACTAAAAGCATTGAGAGAAAGAGAGTGAGAGAGAGAGAGAGAGCGCAGCTGTGTCATCCAGATATTTATATGGTATGACAATGACAATCTCATGACAATGACAATGTTGAGGACCGCTGCTGGTGGTGGTGGTGGGTGGAAAGAGAAGGGGAAGTAATAAGGCAGAGCGACAGTCATGACATGATGGCTCTTTGTAGCGACGGAAGTCCAAGTCCAAGTCTCGACTCTTGTCTCTCTCTTTCCCCTCTCTCTTTACGCTTATTTGAGGAAGAGGAACGTGTCGAGAGTGGTTTTCATATATGACATTGCGGTGGCGGTCTGGTGCCATATGGGGTCTCCCCCTTTTTTTGCTTCTGTGATGATGGCTTTGTGTGTCTTGGTGACTCCAGTTCCACACCCTGATTGCGAATCTGATACAAATACACACACACACAAAATACAAGGAGAAAAACTAAAACTTTCTTTTGGATTTGGCAAAAAAAAAAAAAGGAAACAGCAAGCAAGTAGATTTGGGTCGACGGTCGATGAACGAATTTGCAATACACAGAGAAAGAGAAAATGAGAGAGATAAGAAAAAGACATTCTCCATGTGCATGGATGTAGAAACTCGTACATGGAATTTCTATCTGTATAGCTCCTTTGGTTAAACTTGTAAAGCACTTAGCGCTGAGTGTAGTCAATCAGTAAGATAAACTTGGTTTCTGCCTTCCGTCTGACTTGTCGCTGTACACCCAATACAAAGGAAACGTAATGTGATCCAAGTTTGTCTTCTAAATGAGTTACTCTTCAGTTTCAGCGTTCAGGCCATCAACTTTCTCTCTCTCTCTCTCTCGCTCTCACTGTCTCTCTTTCTAAATCAAGTTAACTGTACCATAGATTTGCACCATTTTTCTTTCCATGAACAAACTTTTTTGTACGAGAAATTCCCAGCTGTGATATTTTAAAGTGGGATTTTTGTAATCAAATGTTTTATAATCAAATATTTATGGTTACCCAGAGGGGGTAACCAAGAGATTTTTCATTTTCATTAAATGTGCTAACAGTATTTGTCATCGTTTAATGGAGATTCGTTGGAATTACCAAATATTGTACTAAATGTACAGATGGACTTTGTTGTACCTACTGGAATGTTGAATGTATTTTAATAAAGGGGATTTGAAGCGTGTGTTGGTGGATGTATGTACTTATTTTATTTTATTTTGATGTTACAGTTGGCGGAGATCAACCGGCACTCGTGGGTGACGGCCGGAGGGAAAGGCGAGTTAGAATTAGAATTGCCAATGATGGACGTGGTGCAGACTCATGTCATTCCTTCAGCAGATGCAGTGGACGCGGATGTTCTTCAAGCCATTTCCAGTCTGGGATGCTTCAAAGAACGAGAAAAACTCATTCTAGAACTTCTAAGTCCCAAGTATGTCCATCTCCATTCTCCATTCTCCATCTCCATATATAATCCTATACAATACTTTATATACGCAGCGTTGCCCACTGGGCAACCACTTCTTTCACTCCTTTTCTCTCTCTCTCTCTCTCTCTTCTCCTTCTTTTTTATTCCTCACTCACTCTCCTTTCCTCCTCGTTTTTCCATCTTTTTTCTCTCTTTTCTCCGCTCGAGATATCTTTTCACTCCTGATCAGGCACTAACTTTCTTTATCTTTCCATATTCTTCCCCACAAAATTCTTACGAGCCACGAGCCCAAGCATAAGATACTCTCAATTTCAACGCACAAAAACCACAACTACAATAGACTTGAGAGAGGGAGAGAGAGAGAGGAAGTACAAAAATATAGTAAAACTAGAACGACCTTTCTTCTTTCTTTTGTGTCTTCACATTTCTATTTCTTCAATCTCTTTTCATACTTTCCTTCTTTCTCTCTCTCTCTCTGTTTTTGCTTGGTCTTGAGGAACTCGAGTTCACACTCAAACTCTCGCATGTACTCACTCACTCACTCACTTCCCTTCCCTCTCATTCTACAGTATTGTTAGTGTGTTCATTCAGTCATTCATAGAGCCGTCATTATTTCAAGACAAGAGTCCCAACTCTCACAAAAACCAACAGGGAAAAGAAAAAAATCCCCATCGTAAAATATAAAACGAAAATTCATGTTCTCACAACTCACTTCCTCATTTCCCTCTCTTTCTCTTTACGATCTACAATTTACAAGTTGCAGTTGCCACGTTTCCCCCCAAACAATTGTCAAATAAGAATATGAATTTTGATTTGTATTTATATTTTCTTTGTTAGCAGCGTATGATTAGAATTTCGGATTTTTAATTTGTGAAAAAATGTTTATAAATAATATGAAACTCTTGTTATACATATTTGCCTCATTTCCTCCTCGTTTTTTAAAGGAAACCTTGCAATGCTTCACTGTTTTTTTCTCCTTTATTTGAGTACAAAATAAAAGTAAAAAATGGGATTCACACTGTAGATGAATCAGAGAGGAGAGAAAGATGAGAGACCGTAAAAAAAATCTTATAGGCACAGAAATAATTTGCCCTGTGAAACAGAGAGGAACTGTCGACTCTTCATCTTACTTTTATTTTTTTACACTCCTTTTCCATGTTCATCTATAATGTAGAGACCACTTTGAGTCTGATTTTTATGCTCGCACAACTTCTGTTGTTTTTGTTTTGTATGTTTTTTGTATCCCAGTGTGTTTCCCCTCATTTTTTTCGTCACTCCTAAAACTCACAGAGCAAAACTCTGATCTGATACTCTCATATAAATTTATGGTAAAAGGGGAGAAGAAAAAAAAATAGTTGAGAAAGATGGGATGTAAATTTAACATGTTGTTGTTTTTGTTGCTGTTTTTGTTAGTCACAATACAGAAAAAGTGATTTACTTTCTCCTACTGGACCGCAAAAGAAGAAAACCTGCACGGGAGGATGAGAATGAATGTATTAGTCTGGGACGACGGGACTCGAGTTCATCCACGTCCAATACATCCACCATCACCACCACCATCACCCCACCAAACTCCTCTTCCATCACCTCCTCCGTCGATCCACCAAGGAAACGGATTGATAAAGTGAATGGGAGCTCCACTGCATATCACTTTGAACGAATCAGTGAAGGATCTCCAATCACACCTAGACGACATCTGTACAAGTACGTTCATTTCCGGCTTGCATCCCTCTTCTATTTTTATATCGTACTTTACATTTCCCATTTATATACGATATTTATATTTACGGCATTGCATCTGTATTTTCAATTGTCAATTGTCAAGTTTCATTCCATTTAATAAAGATTAAATATCACATTCCCACTGCCACCGATTTCCCTCACAAATATAGAGGGAAAGGAAAAAAACTGTTCATTTCAATTGACTCAAAACAAATACCTACAAGAAACCAACCAAAACAAAAACAAAAAACATCCGTTTGAAAATTTTGAATTGAAAAAAAGCCTGCTGCTTCTGCTTTCTAAGTTTCCTTTATAGTATTTATAGTATTTTTCTCCCTTTTGCTATCCAATTCTTCACTGATGTTATCGGATGTGTGGAACTTTAAATGCGTTGGTGGTGGTGGTGGTGGGGGGGGGGGGGGGGGTGGGGTTTGTAACTTTTCATCAATTGAGGACAGGTTGAATGTGGAGAGAGTCGAGTGTGAAAGACGTGTGTTGTTTAGTAGTGGATTCTAAGCAACAGATAAGTCCATGCGGGTAGAGCGAGATCCAGAAAAAAATCTATTAAATTTGTTGAATGGTTTATACCTACGTACCTAGGAAATTTATTCACATATTTCACTTGCTGCTTTACAGCTCCTTTTCTCTCACTCTAACACTTGTCCACAATGTTCTCGTTGTTTTCCCCCGGTACAAAAGAATGAGAGCGCGTTTAAAATGTAATGGAATTCGATTTTCGAATTATAAAGATATTTATAGAAATACATGACATAGGGGAAGGAAGGAAAGAGGATGTTTTTTGAAGACAGTATGGTCGTTGTCTCTTTGAAGAATCGATTTGTAATAGTTTCAAAGGTGGGACGAGAAGAGATGGATAGACAAAAGTGGTGGGGGTAAAAAAAAAGGAGAACAGCAGCTTGCATCTCATGTCATTTATTGTATCTCACTCTTTCTATTTTGAGATAGTTTGTAGTCTGCATGTCGTTCACGCAGTAACCTTCGATTTTTTTGCAGAGAATTCACGTGTGTGTGTGTGTGTGAGTCCATACAAGTAAATGGATGATTTGAGTACAATATCCAGATCGGCCACATCCAGATCACCATGAGGGAAAGGGAAGTGCTTCAGCTGGAGAGAGAGAGCTAAAGTTAGAGTTAGAAATCAAGCTTCTATCAATAATGAATGTCCACTTACGCTCATTTTCCTTATGTACTTTCCTTTCTTTATACTTTTTTTCCTTTTCCTCTTTCTCTCCTTCTCCTCTTTCTCTCCTTCTCTCGTTTTGCCTTTTGCCGTGAGAATCGTCCAAGATCCAAATGGTTATTTTTTCCTGGGTTTTCCCTTTTTTTGTCCTTTCTCCTTTTTCCCCTTTTTGTCCTTTCTCTCTCTCACACAACTCATGGCTGTATACGTATATTGATTGGAGTTATAGTGAAGTGATACACTTGTTTGTTCATTTCCTACAGGCCAATATCGATTTTTTGTGGACAGTAGACAAATTGACGGTCACAATCTAGAGTTAGACATCCGTAGATTGTGTGAGAGAATGAGAGAGAGAATTTGTCACGTTTCCCCACGTCTAGATATTTCTTGTCATCTTGGAATCTTGACATCCAAATGGGCATAAAACCATAAAATTGTCGATATGGAGCATCATTAAAGGTGCTCCAACTAAAAAACTGTGTACATAGTACGGACGATTTGTGTCAAATTCCCTCTCTCTTCATTTCTATTTCCAATCCACAAATAATGGATTTAAAAGCTTATCAATCCTTCAATCGGGTTTTGTGCTTTAGACATTTTCATTTCCAAACGTTTCAAAGGAGATTTTTTTTTTGAATCTCCGAATGTCCGCGTTTTCGAGTTTTAAAGTCCGGTCTTTCGTGTTGTTAGGATAAGGATTTGACCAGTACAAATTGAAAGGAAGAGTTTTGAGTTGGATGATTTTTTGGTCGAAATCTGGGGATCAAAGGCTGTGACGGTATGGACATAAAACCATGGTGGATTTCTGGATTTTATGTATGTTTTATGAGGAAGACAAGCTATATAGTTTAAACCACAACCAAGTTTCCGTTTCCCTGGGAAACGGAAACTAGGAAGCACACAAAGATCAAGACATATTTAACATTCAAGTTGACGAGGAGTAAATAACACAAGGAATAGGACTTCAGGTGGGAACATATGACGATTTTTTTTGGCATGGCCACTTTCACTATCTACAACTCTCGTTTCCGTTATTCCACGGTATAGTACATAAATACACATCCGTATATCTTTGTGTCCGTCGTCTGTGGACAACTCCGACAAGAACCATGATCCATAGGTTATTTCACCCAAGGAAAGTTTACTATCTCTACATTCTATCGTATAATTCGTATAGTGAAGAGTGGCGAGCAGTAAAATAAAATTGAATTCCTTTTGATTGCTTGAACAAGTGCAAAGTCTTTATTCTTGACTGGTGTTTCTCAATATTTAAAATTCGTTGACAAAAGTCGTTGACAGTGTGCATCACAAAAAAAGGTTGCACTGGTTTTCTCCTCCTGTGTGTGTTTTGGTGTTCTTTTACATTTGCATTTCCATGGATCCACTTGTCGGTAGAAATACGATAGAAATGGAGAAGGAATATAAATACAACAACACAATACAATTTTCCATGCCTTTCTCTTTGTGTATTTTTCTCCTCCTCCTTTCCCTCCCCTTTCTACACTTACCACAGATGATGTCTCGTGTCCCAAACTCTCATTCAATTACTCTCTCAATGGTATGGCTGCCCTTCAAATAGAATGAGCTCAGTTCTTCCTCTTTCCATTCCATTCCATTGAACTGTCGCATGAAACGGAAGCACTCTGAACATCATTGTAACTGCATTTAGTTCTAATGGTTAGTCTGCCCAATCTAGAGGATGAAAATGGGGAGACAAGGACAAAGAGAGTGAGAGAGTGATGAGAGAGATAGAAAGAGAGAGAAACTGTGAATTGTAAATTGCACATCCGCAATTAAAGGTGAATGCTAAATTTATACAGTCTAGACGACTCTCATCTCTTCTTATAATGAAACCGAACATTGAAACCCTCGTTCGTTGTCTGCAGCAGACAATTTCATTTAAAACATCAAATCAAAATGGAGAAATAAGCATCCTCAATTTCAAAAATTACGAATTTCATTGCGAGAGAAAATCATTGTTGGCGTTGAGTCCGTGTGTGGGATTATAAAACACCCTAGAAAAATCTCGAGGTTTTTCCTCACTTTTTTTTATTAGAAAACGTGGGAAGATACTACATTAAAGGGATTTTTTATGGTTATTATTTAAGTGACTACATGACTTTTCCATTTTGGGATTGTCAACTCAAATGTTTACAGTTTGCATTGAAGTGAGTCAGTTTCATTCTTTTTAACATTTCCAAGGTCTGGAAATCCTTCAAGACCTTCCAAAGTAAAAAAAGAAAACCTTCCAGCTTTAAAATTGTCCACGGTTATTCAGTTATTTTTATAGCTACGGGCATTTGCTAGTGTAGAAACAGGAGCAAGCAACAGCTTTTTAGTTGACATTTTTGCTTAGAGTTTTTTTGATCAGTCTTTGGACGGAAATTAAAAAATTAGGTAATGGATTTTGAATACCCATCTAAAAAAAAAAAATCTGCAATTGAAATCAGAAATTAGACTGCGAAAAAGACGTTGAGCGAGTTGGATAGAATAAAATAGAATATGTGGAGGAGTAAAAAATCGTGTGGAGGATAAACCTTGAGCTGATTTCTATGTACATAAAAGAGAAAACTCAGATACGGATAGAAATGTGGGATTCAGATTCAGATTCGAGACTCGAAATGACAATGACGATAGTTGACAGTACATGATGACATGAGGATAGAAACTATCATGACTTTCCCAGTCCTGTCTCCAGTCCTGTCACGACATTGTGTACATTTTGTATCACTTGGACTTGACTTTCTCCTTCTTATGTCAAATGGGGAACAACTTACAACTTGAACTCTAACCTTTTTCTTGTATTCATATATTTCGGATTTTAATATTAATATATTTTTAAGATCCGACAGCCATCTGAGGACTCCAAACATCCAGTTCCATTTCCCTTTCCCTTCAATGCCTGATTGACTGGGGAAGAGAGACACTTTTGAGATGCTTCCTCCTGCACTTAGTTGAGCAGTTGAGCCAACTATTCATAGAACCTTCCCAACTGTCACCAGTTCATTGTATATATTGTATTTATATGCGTATAGAGGAGCTGCGGGTAGAATTGAGCAGTAAACTATTTTTATCTTCGCAGTTACGCAAAACCTAATGAATGGGTTGGGATTGTGAAAACGTCAAACGAAAGATTGGTTCATTATACGATATATCGAAGCCTCGTTTACTTTTTCTTCAATTTTTAATTAATTTGAATTGATATTTAACTTTTGAAAAAGGTTTCCAAAAAAACAGGGTACAAAATGAGCGCCACCGAGGAAAAAGTGTCTTATTCTTGGTTCTAGTGTTTCATAATTTTTTACACGCATATTTGGTCCAATTGCTCATGATTAAAAGAACTTTGAGGCCAGCAACAGCAACAGCTGGGATGAGAAATATGATTTTGTAAAAACTACTCGCATCCACACACAAGCGAACAACTTTGTTTGCAGTGCGCTTTATGCAACTTTTGTTCAAATCGCTGGAGAACCGGTCATTTGACCTCTGACATTAAAAATGGCATACGCACCAGATCCAGACTGACAAGGGTTTAAAAAAGATATGAACGTCAACGATGTATATTGAACCGTTTAATTGTTATTTAATTTCTACGGTGCTGCTCAATCTTGCCCGAAGCTCAATCTTGCCCGCAGCTCCTCTACAGATATCAATATTACAGCACAGTTGAATTGTGGATTGTGAATTCCACATGGAGCACGCGTGTGCCATTTCAACGGAAATACCGATACAGATTTACCTATTCCCAATAAAACTCACCATTTCACCTTTTCACAAATCCATGAACAAATCTATTTCGATTTAACTTTGGATTTTCCTCTCAAAACTCGCTCTCTCTCACGTCATTTCTGACATGTCATCAAAATCCTACGAAAATAAGGATTGGTTGTCTCCTTGTGAATTTTCTATTGTCAAATTAAAATGCATTCAGCTACAGATATCAAACCGCGATTGTTTTTTTCATTCCAGTTTCCTTTGAAATTGATTTTTACCTTGCCTTTCCTTTACTTTCCATTCCCTTCATCCAATAAAATTTCTCATTTCTCGGTATATCGCGTGTGCGTAAAAAAATTCTTTCAATATTTGAGAAAGAAGCTCGCATGGACACTTTTTTCCATGTGCATGGATGTAAATGTAAATATTTGATACGCAGATAGTTAGTCAAAAGTATGTATGGAAAGGTAAATAGTACATAGCAAATGTTTGACTAAGAGTCCTCGCTACGGACTCTCAATCTTTCTACTGCAGGCACCAAATTCATGGTCACATTCATTCCAAGTTGAACGTTCGAGCTCATAGACTGACTGTATACGTACTTTCTAGTTTTGGGCAAAAGAAAAACCATATGCCCTGCAAATCTCCAGGTTTTCTCTTTCTTTTCATTCATTTCATTCTCTTCAATGGCTAAATTCGAAAATAATCCCGAAACTCGGAAATTCAGAACCGAGTTCAAGTCCAACTTTGATTCCGAAGCTCATCAGTCTCCATCAAGTTAAGTGACATTCCTCAGACGTCCTTCTCTCTCTCTCGCTCTCTCTCTCATAATCAACTTCACACTGTGAACTGAACTACATACGGATTTTTTCTTCTGGGTTTTCTATTTTCTATTTGGACTGCATAGAAATTGCTGATGATTTGTTTTTCTTTGGCGAGCAGCTGGTTTCTCATGCCACTGCGGAGTTGGCGATGGTCGGTTTCCGTGGATAAACTCAAAACCATGATTATGGGCCATCGTTTATATACAACGAACACATAAGGACGACAAAATGTATTCAGAACATGTTATTTGTTATTGTTATTGAAATCCTGGAGTTCCTTTGGAGTTCACGTTGAGGATTTTGATTAGAATACACGTCGAACGAATGAACGAACGAACAAGCAAACGACCGATGACGATGAACGATAATGATTATTATTATGTAAACACTCGTTTTTGTAAGGCTACAGTCCCGACTATTTGATCACAATGCAAAAACAACTACGATATGTACATGTATAAAAAAAGATCTTTATCGATTTTCTTTAGCTCAATTGAAAATATGTACATACGAGCTGTAGAATGAGCAACAAAATGACGGAAAGAAAGCTCGCAAAATTATTTTTTTGTTTGCTTAGTCTGATGAATTATATCTGTACTTATTATTATGGGATTGCTCATTCACAAACTACATGCATTTAGACTATTCAGAGTTTTTAGACCTTTCCATTAGGAATTGTGTTGGGCATTTCAATTCAAGTGAAATTGAAATTGCAACATCAAAGTAAAAAAAAACGTCTTTCTCATTTTTGTTCACTGTCCATATATAGTCAAGGAATTCTTTGAAATAGGAAAATATCGTATAAAGTGAAAAGTGCAGTTTGTTTGGTTCAAAGTTGAGATGAGAGAGAACGATGGAATTGATGAAAGTAATGATAAAATCCTTTTCAAGAGCCTACTTTGTACTTTGTCCTTTTACCTACAAATTCAGCAGTAAATGGGAATGGGAATAGGAATGCCAATGCAAGGAAAGAAAGAAAGAGGAAATCCGACCAAATGTAATATAATGTGAGTTGTCTGTCAAAGGAAAAAATCCACCATTTCATTTAGAAAAAGCAACAGTACTGTATTTACATGAAAAAGCGGGAACGTCTCATTTTTTTGGTTGAGTGGATAACTCGTTGAGGAATTGATGATGGAGCTAATGACCACTTCCCTTCATACGATATGATACAATTTGACTTGCCTTCCATTTGAAAGGCGTTTACTCTCACTCATTTTGCAAGGGAATGAAAGTTTTCCCCTTTCCCATTTGTGTCCACTACTTGTATGCTTAAAAGAAAGCTCATCGCATCACAACAATTTCATAAATCCATGATCTTAATTACAAATGACAGGCCGTTGCTCTATTTTCACGTGCATTGTGTGAATTTACAATCCCCATTAATTTTCATTTGTCACTTGTGTGACGCACTGTGACGTTTGTGGAGACATTCACCTTCTGTGCTTGTGTTTGTGTGTACAGAAGAACAAAAGAAAGAGAAGTGGGGGGGGGGGGGGGGGCATGACGAAAATATGTAGTAAGATAAATATGATGACACGATGAAGGTTGGCTAGTGCCTGACAAAGAAATATATATTACACTTTAAAAAAGGGAGGGGTGAAAAAAAGCATGGGATTTGAATGTGTGACAGTATTTCCTGTGTACTTTATGAATGTCCTTGACATCTTTCCATATTTAGTTGTTTTGGAGAATTTAGAATTCACATCCACAATCCACATCAACTCTCAAGACTCTTGCACATGGAGCCAACTCCAACTCCCACTGCTCTGTCTTCTGTTCAAATAGGTATGCAACGTTGTACATGGAGGGAAAAGGAACAAGACAAAACGTCTGGAATTTTTGAGGATGAGAAATGACACGAGTCAAGTCTGAGTCGTCTCTGAGCTGAGTTTCGTCTTCAGTTCTTTCCGTTCAATGCATGTACATAGTATTTCCTCAGTCAGCTCTGTGTCTCCAGTTGTCAAATGTGTTTCTTTACAGTCGTCATCCTTCTCTTGTGCTCCTGCTCTTTTGCTCTCTCTCTCTCTTTCTTTCTAGTCCATCTAGTTGTTTGAATCCAGAGGAGAAGAGAGAATCTCATTGTATGAAGAATGAAACCAGTCAAAATACATGAGTTACCGTTGATTGTCTGCTGTATGTCTATGTATTTTTTTTTACTAAAGAAAATAGGGGGGAAAGCTTAGGACTTGGGATGAAAAGAGAAAGTTTATAGTTTGTAGTTTGTTTGTCATGGTTGCAGGAGGACAACAGAACAGAACAGAACAGAACAGTAGAGAAACAGAGAAAAGAGAGGGTTAGAAAAGAACTTGAGCTTGATTTAGCCAATTTTTTAGTGGGGTTCACATCCAGTCTATTCTTATTCTTATTATCTACCGTAACCGTAACCGTATTGTAAAGAATTGAATGTGTAGGTGGTTTCATGTAATGTAATATGTTTTCCTAGCTCTTCACTCTACATCTCGGGATCTTTGGGTTCATCCATTATATCGTATTATGCCATGATGCGGGTTTGTATACTCGACATGTAGACATAACAGGAAAGAATTCTATCTGATTCTGATTTTGAATTTGATTCAGATTCCAATTCCAATCCCGAGTAAGAGTTTTGAACCCGATTCACTCAATATGTACAGAAAGATATACAGAAATCCGACTTTTACTTTTACTTTGACTTTGACTTTGACTCTGAGTCAGTCACTCATGTTTTTCTCCCGTTGTAATTTGAAAAGATATGGACGTCTATGAGTTGAAGTCTGAAGGGAGAAAGTCCAAAAGGAGTCTGTAAATAAAAGTCTAAGGGAAAAGGAAAAAAAAAGAGTCGGATTCGTCGGAGTCGTCGGAGAGCATTGCAACAAAAGCTTATTCTATTGAATGGGACATGTGTTGGTTCTCGAATGAGAGAAGAATCGATTTATATCCGTATATTTCTATAGTCGTTTTTCTAGCTCTATATCAGACGTCTCCAGGATATTCCGATCTCTTGTGTGCGTGTGTTTTTATGTGTGTGTGTGAGGTCTACTTTCTCCATACGGAATACGGAGAAAGTAGACCTTCGCCCACATGTGCATTTGCCTGGAAGAAGATTTTCAACTTTCAATTATTTTATATATATTTACTTTTTCACTCACTTTATTTGTACTCACTATTGACTAGATCAGATACGGTATAACGAGCAAAAAAATGTATGTGTTTCATCATCTCATACGGGTTTTTTTTTATCACGAGTCAATATGAATTCCCAGTGGACGTTTCATCCGTATTTGAAATCTGTGAAGCTTCTTTCAGTTGTTCAGTCACGGCCATTTTTTTTGTGTACGAAGTTACAAGAAATTGTAATCAAATGAAAAAATGATTTCAGGATTAAAAGTTAAAGTACTAAAAATACTAATGAATTTTTTTTTTAGTGGAAACATTCGTGAATTTAAACTGTGAATAAACGTAGATAAATTTGTAGACAAATGGGAAATGGAAAAATGAAACTGAAGATTATGAATATGAATAATAATGATAATGTGAGGAAATCGAATGAATTAATTGATTTTTCCTTTTCTGATCTTTTTTTTATAGTCGCCACAGACGACCGAGCCTCCATTTGACAAATCACTCGTCACTATCGTCGTCGATTCCATCGTCACCCGTCCCCTCGCCAAAGATGCCGCACCGAGTTGCAAACCAGAGTTCTTCCAGTGGGCTGAACAATGACCAAGATTCTCCTGGGATGTCTGGAGTTCTTCCAAATCCAACTCCACCTGGTTCTCCTCATCTTGCTCACTGGAGATCAAGACTCAATACCCTCAAAAACAGTTTCCTCGGTTCTCCCCGATTCCATCGTAGAAAATTACAAGGTAACACGCAAACAGATGCTCCCTCCATTTTTACCCATCCACAAATTTCTATTTCCATTTCCTTTCCTTTCTTTTCCTTTCTCATCTCTTTTTGGTCATCATTTTCTTAGTTTTCTAGTAATTTTCTACAATCATTTTTTAATTAAAAAATCCAAGACCATTTGATCGGTATTACGTACACAAAAACTGACAATTTTTCTCATCGACTTTGAATCGGCTCAGAAAATTTGACGTTTTTTAAAACTGCGGCTTCCGCACTTTTCCCGAAGCATTCGACAACCGAAAATTAGGTAATGGGATACTTTGGTCAGTATTTGTTTAAAATCAGCTCAGGAAAGTACGTGGCAGAGCAAATAAATTCTACGTGGTTAAATCTAATTACCGAAAATTCCATTGTCATTGCGAGTGAGGAGAACCGAGAAAGCGAATAAAAAAGCTTCCTTCTCAAGCTCATGTTTACGTTTTACTACCGCACACCTTGTTCATTCTCTCAAGGCACTTAAAACGGGAAACCATTGGCATCGGCATCGGCTGGGAAACAAAGTAAGAAAAAAAATCAATGGGGGTAATTATTCAAAAATGTGTGTGTGCGGATTTTATTTCGCGACTCGGACGACCACTCCAGACTTTGTCCTAGATTACAAATTACAAATGAATTCAGCATTTGGAAATTAATTCTGCATAATGCCATCGGCAATATTTTCCCCATTAAAATCGAGACAACTCCACACAAAACTTTCCAAATAATTCTCAGAATTCCCTTCAGCATCCCCAATGGAAAGAATGTAGTATTACAAAGGAAACGGTACAAAACAAAAATAAAATTATAAACGTGACAGCTTCAGAGGAAGAGGAGGCAGACTTTTCATCCTAATTTGGATTCTAAAAATACGCTGGGAGGCGAAATTCTGAAAATTATATCTCTCATGAAATTTTCGAGAGCTGAAAAATAGCCGAGTAATTTCCCTTTTGTTTATCTTGTCATCACTATATACAATGAAATGAAGTACTGAGAATTTGAGACCACTCTGTAGATCTGTTTTTGTTATTGCCATTGTTAAATTCAATACTCTTCACTGGCTTTTGTAATTCGATACTTGTTGGGTTTCCTTCTCTCACAAGTCACAGTCTCTGACTAATTAATTCAAAGCTCATGAATTAAATGTCTTTTTCCAACTCCACATTCACTTTCACATGCACATTTGCTACACACTTCTTGTACCACCAACCATCACGACCGTCATGTGATGAGTAAATACGAAACACACGACGCAAGAATCTCAAGCGCACACGTATTCTCACACACAGACTGGGAAAAAAGAAGAAGGAAAACTCACAAGATATTGGCAAACCCCCAGAAACCATAATTTACAACTTTTCTTTTAATTAGAAAGTCAATGGGCAACTCCAAAACGAGGAGCTTTCCCCAACCACCCCACCATCATAAAAGAGACTGTATAGAGTTTCCTTTTCATTTTTATAAGCTCATACAGTCGTTACTTGTGTACTCACGAGTAAACCAACAACCAACAACCAACCCAGAGAGAAGAAAAAAAAGAAGCAAAGTTGTGTGAATAAATGAGTTTCAAACTCACTCGTTTTTTCATCAGCTTCATTCAAAATTCCGAAGGTTAGTGGGAGAAATTAATGCAACGTGGAGTGAAAGTATTTACATGGAGAAAGTAAAGTACAAGAGAAAGCTCTACTTTCTCTCACTCTCTTTCTCTATTTTCTTGTAGAATTACGTTGAAAGTAGAGCAAGAGTACAAGGGAAAATATCATTGAGCCATTAAGATTAATAAGAATGTGAAGAGAGGGAGAAAGAGAGAGAGAGTTTCCTTCAGACTCGTCATGTGTTACGGGTTTTCCTACGGTTTTTTCCCATGTATGCATCAACAAGAAAAAAGGTTTTCCTTTTCATTTCACATCCGAAAATAGCTCAGGCAAGAGGGATTTTCATGGCGTCATTCAGATCCTCTAGCAGTTAATCTGTATGCAAGAGATCTACTGACGATGAGTGCACTTTCCATCTCCCGCCAACTCTCTCTCTCTCTCTCTCTCTCACACACATCTCTCACACACATTTCCCTTGACTGTGTACATGTACATGTAAATGTGTGGGTGTACATGTGCAGTTGGAAGATGAAACGATTTGCATCGCTACCCACCAAAACACACACACAAACATATACACACTTTTATGTGGGAAAGGATGGAGGATGTGGTTGAGTTGGATTGGGTTGGGAAGGCTGGTGAAAAGAAAGGGGAAAAAAACATTTTCCCCATCGTCTGCACAAAATTTCTCACGAAAATTGTTTTTAGTATTCAAGTGAAACTCTTGGAGCGAGCGAGTTGAGTGGCGAGAGAGAGAGAGAGAGAGGAACGGCTTCACCATGTCCTGTATGATTACCGTTTTTTTGAATTGCAAGAGGTTTTGAGTGAAACTGACTGGAAAAAAACTGCTTTTGTAAGCGACGACGACTGTACGTACAGATACAGAGACCAGAAAGAGAGATGAGACAGACTCACTTTCCAGCTCGCTCTCTCTCTCTCTCGTTTTCGTTCTCTCTCTCTCTCTCTCTCTCTCGTTTTCGTTCTCTCTCTCTCTCTCGGATAGAAGATTGTTGAAAAAATTAGAAACTTAGTGTACTTTGCACTTTTTTTAGTGGATGATGAAAAGTAGAAATTACAAGAGAGCTTTGTCGTTATGCATGTGTGTAGTTTTTAGACTGATTTTCCATTGTGAAAGTATGAGCTCGTGCGTTTTTTTAAATGAACGGGGAAAGTGGAATAGTACAATACTTAAAGGCCTTTGTCATGTTACTTTTTGAGCGTTTGAAGAGCTGGAAAAACACATTAAAATGTCAAATGCCGACTATTCTTAATGATCCAAATAGATTTGGCGTTGCGTTTGTATGTGATGAGAAGAGGAAAATGAAGGTGCGTGAGTTACGCAGCACGGAAAATACACAGGGAATGAGGATTTTGCACGCACAAGACACGGAAAAGTATGTAGACGAAAACAGTTAAATTGTTTAAAGGAAATATTAGTGACTGCTTTCATCTTGGTTTGCTAGATCAAGTTTTGTAGTAGTTGCTGTTTTTGTTGTTGGGATTTGTAAATTTCTAAAACTAAATTGACTGTGAGACTCTCCAACTTGCGACTTGAGAGACTCAACTAAGTCGTCTTACGATCATTAATGTCAGACTGAAGAAGACTAAATTGCGTAATACCAATCAAAATGGGAGGATTTAAAATGTTCCTGTATGGCTTATGTTTCCGAATTGTAGTTTTATTTTCGTCATTCGTTTGGTGGGATGACCAAATTCCGTGGTCGGGAAGCTTAAGTTTATAATGTGACAAAGGGGATTAAATGAGGATATTTGATATCATGGATGTGTTTTTGTGTGTGTGTGTGTGTGGGTGTAATTGCAGTTTCCACCGAGGAAGTTCACCTGACTCCGGAGAGTTCCCCTGAACTGACGAAACGCTCATGGTTTGGGAGTTTAATAGGATCAGAACGGGACGAAGCCTACACTATCTTAGTACGAGGAAAACCATTAGCTACTGTTAAGGCTGATCTTATACACGCTTTTTTGTCGGTAAGTCCATCAATCAATTCCGACAATTTCCTTCCGTATCGATTTATTTATTATGTATTTTGACTATTATGAACTTAAACTTAAGTAACATACATGATTATCTTATGTATGTCGTTTGAAGAAATTATTAAATGATATATATATATGCGTGTGGGTTTTGTTTGGTATGATGTGGGGGGAGAGCAGATAGCAGAATTAAGTCATAGTGTGGCGAGTCCAATGTCATTCAAAGTGGAGTACAAGCGAGGTTCTTCTGGTCCGGCGATGTTTCAACGTCAAGTCCGTTTCCAAGTGGATATTTCACCCGTCCCCAAGCCACCAGGTCATCCGGCCACGTCCGAGAGGGAATTCCTCTATGCAATTACTTTTATATTATTATCGGGGAATATACGTCGATTCCGGAGGATATGTGAACACATTCAATCGCAAGTATGTAGTCGTCGACCGCCACCTCCTTCACCCCGAGCTGCCAGGAAATTTGGGAATTCCGAACAACTCAGTGAAAGCTCTTCCTGTGGCTCGGATACCTCGGACCGACTTTCACCTTTCTCAAATCCTCCTATCAGACAGGTTCGTTCTTTTTCTGTCTCATCATCATCATCATTACTACTATACACATTACTACAGATATTTAAACTACTCACACAGTAAACATAAACACATACTTACGTTCAGCCAAACACCAAACACGAAACAACAACATTTATGAAATGAAATTATCTGTAGTCAAGGATTTCAACAAATATCGTACGTACACATACTGAAGTAGTTTTCCATCTTTAGTTTATCAAATAATAATTCTGTACCTCTCCGAACACCTGCAATGATTTATTGTTTGGTTGTGGTTTTAAACCGAATCAAATCGAATCAAATCGAATCAAATCAAATTAAATCATGAAATTCAATTTTTTCCATTGTACGCATAGAAGAATTGTGTAATCAATGGTGGACAGCTTGACGTGGTGGCTCACGATCAGTTTGCATGTCTCTGGAAATAGCAATAGCATTCATGGGGAAAATATGACTTTTCTTCTCGCTTTCTGTAAAGGAAAATTCACCAGAATGAAAGAAAGAAAGAGACAGGGAGAGAGAGAAAGAGAGAGAAAGAGAAGAAAAGAAGGTCATGGAATGGCTAGACGCGAGACAGCTGTATAGTTAGACCTTTTGTACGGACGTTAGCAAACAATTGAGGGCACCATGTCGTCTTCTCGTCTTTTCTCCAAGCACAAAATCCATTTTGAAAGTTCCTCACATGTTCAATGTTCAATGTACACTCTCTTCACTCTCCATTCTAATTGTATTTGAGAGTTGTGAATCCTGTTTTATAGGGGTATTCTCGACTTTGATTTTTTTTTTTTTTGGAGAGAATAGAAGAACATTATTTGCTTAGAATTCGCCTAGAGTCCTCTCCAATAATAGGAATATTACATGCTGCGCTCGTTGGATGCTGGTACCAACGGGACAAAGGGACAAAAAGTCTGTACTCTCTGTACCAAAATGAATATGTACATTCACCATCTATTCTGTATTCTGTGTAGAAAGTAAATAGAAACTCAAGACGGATTACAAATTCCATTTAGAAAATTTAGCACAGAATCCAAAAAAAAACGTGGTTTCTGATACCCCCAAAAGCCCTTCGCCTTCAGATTTTACAGTATTTAAAAAGGGGAAAAAAGGAAAAACTACAACTAAATGTTCTTATAACTATCTACAGTTTATAAATATCTGTAGAGAGATGAATAAAGCGGATATACAGATAGATTTATAGATGTATCTGTCGTGTTTGCCTGTGTACATCCTTTTCATTGCCATGAATGGCAATGGAATCCCTTCTCGTTTTCTCCTTATCATTCGACTGTGAACCCTTTTTGGATTTGGATTTGCACTATACGAAAAAAAAGGCTAGAGAGAAAACCATTCTCGTTTCGTTTTCTTGTCTTTATTGCAAACTTTGCCATTAGCCATGAGCTTTTTGGGGGGTTGTCTGTCTCTATTTCTGGGACAAGGAATGTGAATGTGAAGTTTTTTTGATGCCACACATGTAGGATTTTCTTTTCTCTCTCTCTGTTTCTTCTGTTTTTGTCTGTGTTTCATTTTCATCTAATTTATTTATTTTCGCTAGGTTAATTCCAAAAGACTGATTACGCACAATCCACTATGAACGGGTCTATACATTCAGAGAACTCGTAGATGTGTGAGAGAGAAGAATCAGACTGTGAATTACAATCATGTGAGAGAGAGAAAGACGAGAGCGAGTGGAATTCTCAATGAAATTTGGCAAGTCGATAAAAAATCTTGAGAGTTGAGAGTTGAAGTAGAATCAGATTCTGAGAACAACCTACTAACTACCAAGACTAAGACTGACGCTCTAACTAATAAAAAAAAAGGACTCAATTTTTTTGGTGCAAAAGGCTTATGGAATTAGAGAGCTTGAGCTTAAGAATTTCTGTAATGATATGTTAAGAAAGTGCGAGGAATTAATTCCTGGATTTCCTAACTTTCAATTTTATCTTTCTTCTTCTTCCTCTTCTCGGCTCTCTCCATTCGTATTTTCGTATTAAAACTGATGATGGACTTCTTTCGTTTCTCCTTTCTGCTATTTCAACTCTCCAACACTTTGTTTCTGGCTTGGTTGCTGTTGTTTAAGGTTTTTCATATAGTTTAATTTAATTTGCACAAGTCTCCATCCTTTGCCTTAATTTCTTGGTTTTCTCGTCGTTTCCCATTTCATTTTTCGACACCTAAACCTTTTCTCAAGTTTAAAATTATCATAATGAGAAAAATGGGCAGAGTCAAAGTAATTTATGCATGAATGAGGAAATACTTTTTATGTTCTTCAAAAGAAAAAAAATACGAAAAAAAAAGAAAAAAAAGAAGAAACAAAAATGTGAGGGAGCCCAGGAAAATTGCCAATGGAAATCTACATGATTTTTTCCTAGCATTTAATATTGTGAATTTATTCCAAAAACGTCTGTACACGTTCTCTTTTGTAGCCTCCAGCAAATTCCCCTCGTTCTCGTTAAGTTAAGTTGCACACAATTTTGGTTTTTTTTTTCTGGGAACAAAATGTTAATACGCCTCGATCTCCTTCTCCTACTTTTACCCTGTAGACTGTAGAACTTTAGATAGTAGACAGACAGGAGATGGAAATGCTTTTTCAAGGTGAAAGTAAACTATGGAAATTTTTTTTTGTTGGAATGCAGAGGAAAAAGGGCGTTTGAATTCCATTTCACTACAAGTTTCCTTTTCAAAAGTATACAGCACCAAAACGTAGACAGTAAAAAAAATTGTGTACACTTGAAACAAAGGAATTCAGTGAATTTTCCTCATTATTTAAAATATGTATACGTATATACATAGATAGTCTGTAGAAAATGAGATTACACTATGTATGCGTGTAGAACAAACCAAATGTGTAGACATAAAATGGGGGAGAATTGTAAGGAGATGACGACCGTTAAAATGAATTAAAGGCATTTAACCGCCAAGTACTTATTTGACCATGGACAAGATGGTTCGTGGTTAGTGATTTGATGATGACAGAGTTTTTAGTAGGGGAAATTTCGAGGAGTATGGAGAAAAACTACTATAGAACGAGAACAGAACAGACAGCAGAGAAAGTGCAGCGAAAAAAGTATATAAAAATAATTCAAGGTTTGGTGCGGAGGGACTACTTAGACGTTTTCTCTCTCTCTCTCTCTCTCTCTCTCTCTCTCTCTCTCTCTCTCTCTCTGTCGTTGTCATTTCCATGAGAAGGGAAAACAATGGCCAATCATTTCTATTTTCATGTTTCTCCAGGGATTCCATCTAATCGATTTGTCTTTTCTTGAAAACTTGTCAAGTAAAATGTGTGGAGAAATCTAGAGAGAAAAAATAAACGTTCTATATATAATCACATAGAGATATATTTCCTCGTTTGTGGTAGGACGAAGGATTTTCCTTACTCAACAACACAACGTTTCGTTTTCGTACAGTGCAGTAAAATTACCTACAACCAAACCAAACAAAACCACCCACCGTATGGATAAGGAAAAGAGATTTAGTCTTTGACTCCTACTTCCCAGTGTATCTGTATCCTGTATAGGTTGTAGTTTGTAAAAAGGAGAGATTTGAGAGGAAATAAGGATACATGAAGAACATATTATATACAATGTAGAGAGAACATTCAGCTGGAGAGAGATGAAGATGGAGAGATGAAAGATATTTTTGAAGGGTTTTCATTTCCCATTCCCCCAAGCAGCAGCAGTAGCAGCAGCAGCCAAAGCAGCCCATTTCATCTATTAAGAAAAGGGACAGGGATGATTGAGTCAAGTGAACATGCATAGAAATAGCAATGGGAATGGGAATTTACAAAGAAAAGCTTGTAGGCAGACGGCAGATGGAAATGGAAAGTAATAAGCTCCAACTTTGTAATGAATAATGAACAGATGAATTGACGGTGCTCCTTTTAAGGATTTTCCTATATGTAATGTATTCAACTCTGCTCTGCTTTCTCTCTCTCTCTCTCTGCTTTTTTTTAGTCCCCAGATGATTTCATTCGTCAGTTGCTCTCAATTAAGCCTCTGGCGGTTGTCGTGTTCGGAGCCGTGTAAGGTCGGATAGATTTGTATTTTCTATAGGAGAAAGAAAGAGAGAGAGAGAGAGAAAGTTTCCCCTTGTTTTCTTTGGAGGAAATGCTGTTCAAGTTGAAAACTTAAGTAATAAAAGGGAGAAAGAAAAAGAAAACGAAAAGATATGTACATCATTTGACTTTGACAGAAAAAAAAACCCGGGAAATTTCTATGTATTCATGGCTCTTGGCCACTTCTTTTGATTACATTTACTCTCGATCAAGGCCAAAATGATGTACATAAATACGAATCAATATAGAAATGCCTTGGATTTTTCCACAAATAGCATTGAGACTCGGGAGTTTCCATGTCATTTAATACTCAACCCAATTGTGATACTCTAGTCGATTCTGTTTGAGTTTTGAGTTGATTCAGATTCAGGTGGTGACGTGACTTTAGAAAAGGGGAATTATGACGAAGAACTGTTGACAGAGTTTTTACATATGGAATAATAATTTTACCGTATTAATTAATTGTGTGACATGTGTGTGTGAAATATGAAAGGAATTTGGTTTTTAATGAGGAAATTTGTGGTGGATGTTGATTGCAGGCGGAGTCGGACAAGGAGAGTGACTTTAATGAAGTTAAATTACAAGCAAAAGACATTCGAGGGAGCGTCAGTGAGAATTCGTCCACATCACTCCTCTTATCCGAGATGAATAGTCCAAAACCGGCTCATCAGCAGCATCATAAGGAACAACAACAACAACAACAAGCACCGCAACCACATCAACGTGTGAATAGTGTGAATTTGATGTCGAAACAGAATGGGAGCGGAAGTCTTAATGTCAACATGAACAACAAGACATCCAACACAGCAACAACCAGCACCACCACAACAAACACAACGACGACGACGTCGACGACGAAAGAAAATAATATAAGTTGCTCTATGAAACCGACGACGAATGGAACAAGTGGACTTTCATCTTCACCCAACAACACTTCACTCATTCCCATGAAGAAAGAACAAATTGTCTGATGACGTCATTGCCATATTTCTCTGTTGCCTCTTCCCTTCTCTCTCTCTCTTCTCTCTCTTTCTCTCTCTCTTTCTCTCTCGCTCTCGCTCTCTCTTTCTCGCAAAATATTATATGTCGTCTCCAGTCTCCAAACAAAATGAAAGAAAATTTTCTTCGTATAGTCTAAAAAATCAGTCTCCTCAGATCATCATCAGAAGGAGAATCCCCCTGAAACAAATCTTCAACAAAAAATGTATATATATACAAAACACACACTCCGTTTTTTCTGCCTGCTGTAACTAAAAACTTTCTCGTGTGAAAACTAGAAAGCTCTCTCAAACATGCTCTAATTACTCCTTATTATTTGTCTTTTAAAACATGGCCGTGACAAACAAAACCCCATAAACTTGATTTTACTACACGTTTTAAGTTACCAGACACTCATTTTTTTTCTCTCTTTTCCTTCTTTGCCTTTGCCAGACACCAAAAATGAAATGTCTTTTTACTTTCGTTGTTTTTAGTAAGTACATTTCTTTTATGTTTATAATCCCGACAAGTCTTCTCTCTATTCTATAATATACTCATCTGATTCCTAGACTCTACACTGATATATTCATCTTTCAAGAGAAAAAATAACAGTACTAGAGAAATCCTAACTATATGAAAAAATAAATAGAATCTTTAGCTAATATCTGTATTAAGCAAACAAAACAAGGCTTTAACTCTACATTTAGAAATCCTCCGCTCGTAAGCTTTCTTACATACTTTTTTCTTCATATTTCGGTCTTTCGGTCTGTATTCTCTATAATTCACACGGGGATGAACTGTCTAAACTGTCAACTGGAAATTTCACGTACGCTTGAGTGACAACAAAGTATATATATTTATTTTTCTCTTTTCCTTCTTTGGCTACATGTAAAAACAGTTGACAGTCGTCGTCGTCGTCGTCGTCACAGTCAAAATATAACGCCGAGAATCCTTTTCCTTTTGCCATTTGCCATTTACCTCGCCAATAATTCGCCATTTCGCATAATGTATTTTCCTTGTAAGCAAAGTTTTTCCCCCTTTGTTTACAGCTATGAACAATCAATCAAAAATGTGTAGACTAGCTATGTAAGTAGGCATAAAATACATGATAAATTATTATTACTAGTCCTAATAGTCCAATCTAATGTACATTAATACTAAAGCTAAATACAAAAAAAAGGCAAAATTAATCCTAGTAGAATTTAATATTGTTGAGTGAGAGAAGGAAAACAAGCCAAAGTTTGAGAATGACGTGCATGTACAATGTAAATGCACGTTGTTTCCATAAAAAATAAATACATACATGTAATCTCAAAACTCTTGTAATTTTCACAACAAAAAAAAATGAGACATTTTAGTGAATACAGAATAATAACAAAAAAAAAGTACTTCAAATGAATGACAAAAAAGGTTTCAGGATTATAATATTTAGCGTTAATAAAAACTGATAGTGTATGACGTAATACCAAAAAAAAAACAAGAGGATATCTAAAGTAATTAGAAAATGGATAAAAGGAAAAAGTAATACAAAATACATACAGGATTAAGATTGATGAAACTTTCATCACGAAAGCCATTCTTTTTTATACTATACTAGTCAATAATTTATTTCCGTATTCTAGTCCGTTTTCTGTTTCATGTCGTCATACGCTTTAAATTATAGGTTTGTTTTTTTATTGTGATTCGATATTCAATACTTGAAGACCGAAAGAAAAACAAATAGCGAGTATAATGAAATAAAAAGAAGGGAAAAAATAGAGTTTGCGATTTTGATAAATATATAGGTATAAAATATAAATATATATTAACGAATGCATGGTGTGCACATTCCTTATTGAATTTAAATTCCAATCTTCAAATCTCACATACATAAATAAATGTACTTGAATAATGAAGTATAAGAAAAAAACTATATACACATATATATTAAAACTAATTGTAAACGGTATATATAGTTGTAGCTTACAAAATGTTTCTTGGACAGAAACTTTTTATTTTTAATTCCAACTACTTTTTGAATAATATGTACATGTCTGTGTCTATAAACATTACATTCATAAAGATATTATTATTATAAAATGTAGTTATTAGTAAAGAAAAAAATTAAAAATACATAAAATGTAAGTTAATAAATCTGTAAGACTGGGAGGGGATTCAATGTGAAAGAAGAAAAAGAAATATGT
Source organism: Gisinianus flammeolus (assembly GCA_034699125.1). Classification (NCBI taxonomy): domain Eukaryota; kingdom Metazoa; phylum Arthropoda; class Collembola; order Symphypleona; family Katiannidae; genus Gisinianus; species Gisinianus flammeolus. Next base: position 76,213 of record JAIUND010000290.1, read on the forward strand.
ATTTGTATTTAAGTAAAATTTAATTAGAAAAGATTTCAAAAAAAAAGAGAACAAATCCGCATTTTTTGTGTACTGAAAAACTTAACTGAAAAACTAAAAACTATAGAAAAGTTTGTCTCACAATATTATTATTATTGCGTTTCAGGGGAATTAGAGATGAGAGGGCGACTATAAATATAATAATAATAATATATTAATATATTTAAAAGCATTTAAATATATAGTATGTGGTATATAATTATAAACAAAACCAAGACATGCTACAAAACAAGATGATATTCCATATAAGTAATATTATTATTATTATTATTGTCGTTATCATTATATAGTGTACTACTATACATATGACTCGCTCTTTGCTGATAATTCAATCTCAGAGGAAACATATTATTATTATTATTAGTAGTAATATGAGTATTAGTCAGTAATTTAATTTTAAATACATATATCACCTATATAATCATATAGGACAAAACATGATGAAGATATGAAGAAAACATTATGAAAATGAATTAATTTTTAATAACTCTTTTTTTAGAAACTTGATTAAAATTTAAATGATTAAAAAATATATATATATGCCTTGAAAAACGTCGGCCCATTTCAATGAAATCCATATGTTGAAATGTATTTAAAGTAAAAAAATATGCGTCGAATATTCGAAGATATGTGAAAAGACGAAGAATTTCTTCGGAAGAAATGAAGAAAAAAAAAGAACAAAGAAAATAAAAAACACTATATACAGTTCGTTTTTTTAAATGTATAAGTGTCATAATAGTTTTTGTCAACGATAAGTAACTAATTACTATAATATAACTATATTATATACATATATCTTCAACCAAAAGAAAACAAAGGCAAACGCGTGTATCTACTTATATACAATTTAGAATGTTACTTAGAATATATATATGTGTGTGCACTGAAAACTTTTCAGTGAAAAGAGACGCGCGAGAGTGAATGACATGCATAATTTTAGTAATTATCAATCATGTTTACTCGATTATAACATGCTATGTTTTTGTTAAATATATATCTATATTATACCCAATGAAGTACTTATAACTATTTGATTTGACTCTAGTATATAGTTTTTTAAGTCTATTTCCTTAATCACCATCATCATACGTGCGTGTATAACAATTAATCATATTGTAAATACACATGCATAGACATACTTTACCACCACATTTACCGTTAACCATCGTACATACATGCTACACCCACATATTGTACTGTGTGTGTACGTAGTCTTTTAGTAATAGTATATTTTTCAAGAAAAAAATGTTGAAAAATCAAATGTTATACCTTAAATTAAATCTAACTATAATAAATAACAACAACAACAACATAAATATTATCGATTCCAAAAAAAAACAAAAAAAACTAATTGACGCTGAAAAAAAAATGTTACACGTTGAAAAAAAACATTTTACAACTCGTCGGGTCGTCCTAAAAAACAGATATAAAAACATCCTAAGAAAATCTAACTATACAAATATATATATACATTTTGATGGAGAATTAAAAAGGGATTAAAGTGTGCGTCAAAAAGTTACTCTACAATGAAAAAAAAAATGATGAGGGACAACAGTAAAATATATAATGATTAAAAAAAATTAATAAGTCACAAAAACATTCTTCATATGAATGACGTTAAAAAAATGGGCTTGGTTTTCCTGCATTTTATTTCCTTGAGCAAAATTGCATTTGCATATATTAGATACTAATATTTAAGTACTTTTACTTATATACTCATACTTATATAGGGAATACTGATCCATTAAGTATCTACATGCTGCATTTGAATATTGGTGTACATTGATCGCCATATATAGACGAAATCATTTGTATTTTTAATTACATCTTTGTCATCAGTGCTAATTAGTTATTACACGATGTCAATTTCATATGAAATTACTATATAGTATGAAAACAGGATCTATTACATCATAATAATATAGAAAGGCTGACTATTGATCCAAATAGCGGGTCTTCACACACATACGAGAAAAAAAAGTTTTTGCGGACCTGCGTTTTGCAGGTCCCCAAAAATGTGTATTCCATCAAGAAATAGGGTTATTTGAAAAGCCCTTTTTTGAAAATTCGGCATACGTCATCTAGAAAATTCCAAGGTCCAAAAGTATTGAAATTTTACAAAAAATAACGGGGAGAATAGACCACTTCAAGTTTTATTTTAGGAATTTGACATTTCATAGCGAAAAAAATAGCTGTTACTCACCACAAACACTTGCTCGGTTTTCTCGTGCAATGACACACTGAATTCTGAATTATGTACGCAGTGCTGTATAATTCTTTTGGTAATGGTTTGAGAATCAATTCTAGAATTCGAATTACCAAAAAAGCATCGGAATTGGAATTACCAAAGAGTTGTCTCCAAACCACTCCAAACTTTTGAGACAATTCTTTTGAGTCAAAAGAATTAGTAAGGAATTAGGATTTACCAAAGAATCGGCGGAAAGAATTTTAGCAAGGAACTATAGGATTATGCTATATTTAGAGTGTACCGATAACTTTCATTTTGCTTCCTTTTCACTTTCACTTTTTTTTCACTTTGCGCGCAAATTAATACGTGTATTTATAGTAAAAAGCAAAACTTTCAGTTTTGGTCATGTTTCACAAAAAAAATTGAAAAAGAATTACCTGGAATTAGAATGAGCAAAACGTGGAGTTATACAGCACTGCAGTCTGTACGCACGCCATTATAATTTTGGCAAAAGAAAGATATGAAGGGAAAGTGAACGTGGAAATTGAGGAATTGTTGTGAAGAATTGGTTCAAATTAAACATTGTTTAGGGAAAATCGTGAGGAATTATAATGAGTATAAAGTGAACAATGTGAAGATTTGGTGCTGGTCAAGTCGGAACGACTAACCCCGAATTTCGGTTATCCGTTACCCGGAATATGACGGAACAAACCGAAATTTCAGCCGATGAAAATGTGATGTGTGTTAGTGAAGACGGGATTCATGAAGTGAATCTTGCAAAATCTGATCTTGGAGATATTGCTGTCAAAGTAGAGGGTATTTATATTAGACATTTCAATTAAATATATATATTTAAAAATTGTACTCAATTAAGGGAGAATCTCCCTGGGAGATGTTAATGTTGATTTCCATGAATTCTGATATTGTGATACTGTTATATATTAGTAAACAATGTTTACTCATTTATGTTTACTAAACATAAATGAGTAATGAAATATTAGCTATATTCATTGGATTATGTATCCATAATTGTATATTTGATAAATAATGTTTATCCGTAATCCGTAATATTGTTTTTTTTTTAAATATAATATAGCAAATGATTCCGTCCTCAGTCTTCATCATAATAATTTCAACATCCATTCGGTCAACGTGACGACGAGTGTGACGACTGCCAATACAACTGGACTCATAACCATCCCTGTTTGTGAGGGTAAAACTATGTTTATGAATAGATTATAATAGTTCAATAATTACATTCGATATCAATTTGATCGACTCGTAATATTATTGCTATTCATATAATTAAAGGTATCAAATATCATTTATGCATATCATCATCGCAAAACCCGTCCGTATCATATAATATATAATTGATGGCAATTCTTTTCCTTTTTATATAGTTGGAGCTCTGTCTCCTTGTTACATTGGTGATCCGGACAACGTAATTAACTATACATTTCTAATTAAACTATAGCCTTATTTAATATTATTTACAATTAGTAATTCTCAATTACTAATATACTATAATATCTCATACTTAACATAAATGTCTTCTTAGGTCGGCGCTCCAATTTCTGTATCCATAAGTTCTGGAGAATCTATCAACCAAAATCAGTCACATGCACAATCACATCCAATATTAAGGTGATGTAGAGAGCATTGGAGGATTAAAATTAGCAATATTAGTGGTATCTATCAGAGATATGCTTATCACTAAAAATATCTTAACATATGTGTACAATTCCATTTTTACCAAACAGTTGGGAGGAGGCAGTCTCAGCCGAAATTTTACCTGTACGATGCAAAGATACAAATGCAGAACTACATAAACAAAAATTTGGTTCTGGTAACAAAGGTACAGTATTAAAGCAAATATACATATTTCAGAATTTTATTTGCACATCCACTTTTACGATTTTTTTTACTTGTAATTGTTTACTCTAATTGTGTTAATTGAATGGCTTTATAGGAAAATGTATTAAAACTGGGAATGAGTGGTATACACCAACGGAATTCGAGTCCATTTGTGGTCGAGGAAATAGCAAAGACTGGAAGGTATACAAATATATATTATTTTTTAAAGAAAAAAAGATTCAGTTATATATGCATATATGTCTACTACTTTAAACTTAAAATTTAATTTATTTTGTGTTTATTTTCAAACAGAGAAGCATACGATTCGGTGGAAGAACTCTGCAGACACTCATCGATAAAAAATTCTTAATTCCTCATGCATCAAGTTGTATATGCTCCAATTGTGTTGATGATGCAACTGCAGTAAGAAAAAGCAATGATTATATGCATATTTTTATTTATTGGGATTTACTGTAAGTATTTGCAAGTAAGAAATGATTGTAATTTATTTTAAGACTGGACCCATACGACCATTCACTCCATACCAAAGAAAACGAAAAGGTCGTAACAGTGATAGTCCGAAAGCAACGAAATTAGAAAGATTGACATCAAAAGATTCGACTACCGACGAATCCTCAGATGTTGGAACTCCAGTCACTCCTTTAGGATTAAATTCTGGTCTGAATCCGTTGACACAAGCTTTAATAAAAATCAATCAATCAACCCTTCCGGCCTGTAATACTGAAGCTTGGAAAACGATGGAAGAAGTACGTAAAAAAGATATATGGATCATGCAAATTAAATATTTTACTTGTATTTGAATTCAAATGTAAACAAAATCGTTGATATATTGACGATTTAATGAACTTACTTGCATTGAATATCCTTTTAGGCTGTAGAAAAATTGGTGTCGGCAAGTGTTCTACTCAAATCCATGCTTCAAGAAATGAAGGAACGAACAAATAATGAACTAGATACATTAAGATCTCAATTAAATGAAAGTTCACATAATCTTCAACAGGCACTTAATCAAGCTCAGCAACAACAAGCACAGCAAGTTACTCTGAGTCGAAATCTCGAACCTCAAATCCTTCGAATTTTCGATTCTAATAGATTGCAAGCATACTCAATTGAAGTTCTTGATCCTGAAACATTTAAGCAACTTCAAGTTGCTCAACCTTCAACAGTTAACACTCCAAAAGTTAGTGCTGCAGATACAACAGTTTTACCTCCTATAAGTCAACTATTTTAAACTGCGTTTTATGTTATCTTTTTTTTTAATTTGTTCTTTTTGTACCGTCTCGTATCATTATTTTTATTTAAGTGTTGTTTGATTTCTTAGTGTTTGAATTGTGGCCGCAGTGCAATTATAAGCTGCTCACGTTGTCAAATATACATTTACTGCTCTGATTTCTGCGAAAAAAAAGATAGTTCATCTCATCAGGTAAATATAAATATTTATATGCATCAAACAGACCAGTCGAAAATACTGTCTTATATAGTCGCTATTTTTCAAAGATCTGACTATATAATCGGTATAAAACGTTTTTAATTCATCGTATCCTTTCTTTAATTTCCCTTTAGACTGTTTGTCAAGACCGGACAATGATCGTCACGTCTAGGGATTGCAAGCCGGCCAAATCAGATATTGTCTCTTGAATCGCATGTTGATGTGTTTTGGGTATAATATTTTATCAAGTTTTATAGAGTACGAGTATATAATAAAATATTGTTATATATATAATATATAGGATGAGTATGATGTAATATCATGCTTATCGAGCTGAATCGGTATTATACTTTCCTATTTGATGAGCTGACAACATTATAACTATATATTGTACGTCGAGCTACAATTTATTTTTGTGTTCCGTGTCCAAAATAGTTTAGATCTTAAAGCGTCAATGCAAATTGGATAGTTTTCAATTTCGTCCAGGATCTCGAATTTTAATTACTTTTTAATTAGGTTTCCGTACAGAGTATAAAATAAGTATACACCAATACAATACCGTATAGAATATACTATATTGATATATACATAGAAATATTACAATGTGTACTAAGCAAGTAGAGAGCTCGGAAGAACAAAGTTATCAGTAAATGAACTTGAAAAAAGAAATGCTATAACTTTTTAGCGCTGTATTAATTAGGGTGAACGATTTTCGCCAAAAAAAAAAAAAGCAACCAAACGTTAAAAATGTAAATGTGCCATTCAGTCATTATTGTCTCACGAACGTTTGCCATGTGTCACTTAATATGTAGTCATAAATATAATGGTGCGATCATATACTAATTTGCACATGTAGAACGTGTTTTATGATAATTTATATAGTATTTAAGTATTTATACAGTCTAATCCGGTAAACATTTCGTTCATTATTGATGGATTACGCTATACATAGCTTTAAAAGAATTTTCTTCAAAAATGATTTCTCTTTTTTGTGATTACAATCGTATGTGAGTGCTAAACTAATCATTATTAGTCGGTAAAAACTCTCCATATCAAATATGGTGGTATTGGTTTTACTGTGCAAATTCATTATTCGTTTGATCAGCATGGAAATCAGATTGTTAAATGAAAGAATTTTTTCACCCTGATAATTTTGTTTCCGTAACTGGATTAGATAGTATGTAAATTAACTTGTACATCCTTTTACATTTAAAACCTAAAAAGCACTTTTTGTGTTGGAAATTAAAATTTGTGGGCGGTCGCTCGCTCGGTCGTAATTTACAACTCGTAAATATTATAGTTGAATTCGTTTCGTAATATTTGTACATATACTTCATAATCGTGTTATTGTTTTTGGAGGAACAAGAAAAAGAAGAATCAAAGGCATAATCGAGTAATGTCTTGTCATAATTTCAATTTATCTTCTACGAAATCTTTCGTTTCGTGTGTATACCTAAATAAGATATACTTTTGTACTCCCATATATAATATCGTGTTTACTGAACTGTTTTAATATTAGGGGTCAAAGTTATTGTTACAAAAAAAAAGTCTAAAATATTATCAAGTGTTTAAGTATACATTAAGACAACCAAAATATTTATTAACGTAAGATTCTATCTGTTAGTGCAAAGGATTTGTCGAGCATTTTAAGCAGTTCAACCTCGCCAGTTTACCAGTGAACGTCTGTTATTTTTTTGTATCAGTTAATTAGTTCCTATTTGCATCCACCACCGAATTTTATAATTCAATTTAGTAGAAAACTAAAAAGAAATTAAGAAGCTGTAGCATAATAATAGCATTTTGTGGCTGAGCTATTTTTTTTTAATGTGTTAATGGAATATTCAGGTTGTATTTGTACAAAACACTATCAAAATTGGATACAAGAGTTTCCTTTGACTCTCTTCCAAAAGCTCCGCAAATCTATAATAATATATACATGGAAAGAAAAACTTCCCACATTCAAAAAAGGTCAAAGGACAAAATAAGTTTTTTTTTTTTTTATCTTTTATCTAGTCATGTAATAATAACAATTTATCAATTGTCAATTATTATTTTCTGATGTGTCAAGTTGTGTTGTAATTAAAATTTCTTACAATTTCTTTTTTATAAAAAAAATTTGTTTGGATGATGACATGAGACACGGGCTTAATGACTAATATATAAGTATATATAATAATATATATATATTATGTATGTGAATAGTCATATCGTATGACTCATACGACATCGTTAACGTTAATTGTATTTGTTATATCATATTGAGTGTACTGTCAACTGTAATTGTAACATGAAAAATAGAATAAAAGTAAACCCAAATACTCTAAACATTCAAAGTTTCACCCTCATCATCCCCGTTTTTTTACAACATGAAAAAATCAGATGTGTACTCTCTTATGTATCTTGTATATGCACTGCACAATCTTATGTGCGCAAATTTGATTCCGTCGGCAGTCCAAACCCACCAACTCTTGTCATTGTATCTAGGCTAAAAATTTGCATCTCCTTGTGTGTACAGTGTATACATAGATACTGTAGATTGAGAATTTCTTGCAAGTAAATGTAGAGGAGAATGGCAAAGAGAGTTCAACAAAGGAAAATGTTAAATAGCATGACACTGCAGAAGGTCACCTATCTAGACACGTACAATGAAGTCGTGTAACATAATTATTAGTGTGTATATCGTACGTGTTGTCCGGTCTCTCTCCCCACACATTAAATATACATATCATATCATTGTGTGTGAACAATCATTGTATCTATTATATATCTCCATGTTACATATTCTTCTCTTATTCCATCAGTTTTTTTTATATACATATTCAAGTATAGTCATTTAGAAGAAGAAAAAATTATGCTGCGGATTTGGGATTTAGTCTCAATTTCTTATGTAATTCAAGATGTAATCATCATTTGAATGAGAATAAGTATAGAAATATAAAAATTTCATGGAGATTTGGTTGAATGCAGTATTATGTGATTTGATGTACACGTGTACACTACTACTGTATACGATATTCATAGATCCGTGATCAGTGATTGGCAAGTAATTTCCCAATTTTCGTACCGAGTTTTTCTTTATTACTTTACACGAGTAATGAAAGTTTTTTTTTATCTACTTAGAAAAATTTACAGATATGTAGATAGATGAGAAAATCTTTGTATATATATAAAAATGTTCAAGTTGAATTGAATTTTCCAAAAACGTTTTGAAAAAAAAATCTGTAGAAACAGGAAATAAAGCCTCGCCCTAAGACGAGATTGAATGACTCTACGATTTTAACTTCACAAAATATATATAAGTACTAGCAAGGGGCCCGCCGCTAACGCGGCGCGTTGTGTGTCTATGTGTTCTAGCCATATGTACGCATGTATGCAAA
>JAIUND010000291.1:0-84977 GCA_034699125.1 Gisinianus flammeolus
TATGAACGCGCACGCACATTCACCGTCAGGGGTCAAATGATAATACACGGTTATGGAACTTAGCCGACGATATGCATAACGGAATTGGTCTAGGCTCTTACCGCGGGTGAACTTTCGCAACACAATAATTCCTACTTGCAGTAATTTTCACCGGGTATATTATCCTTCTTTGTACAATGTGAAGTTGTGAGAGTGAGCCTAGGCCAAAACCACTGGTGATACCACATTTAATTACATGTGCTGCGATACACAATGCCAGCCTTGAGCTCATTTTTTTCGTGTAACGTGTTATCAGAGTTATTAAACTACCGTAGTCTAACTACGACGAGAATGATGACAGCTGAATTGACGGTGATGAATGTATTATATAGTTGACTGTTGAAAATAAACAATCCGGCACTCATAAGTCAATTTCATAAAGAACGGATCCTGTATCCACAGTTGGCAATCGTTAGTGTTTTGTTAAATATCTGCATGAAAATATACTGTTGCTTTGAAATTTTGAGCAAGTATTGCGTCAAGCTTGCAGAATATTATATTATTTTGGTACTATACTTTACAATGTAATTGAAAAAAAACTAGCAAGATGCTTGGCAATTGATGATGATGTTCCATATCCCACACAATTAGTTATTGTAACATATTTCCTTTCGATTCGATGTTTTTACATCAAAGTTGGTAAAAATGAGAACTGCTGTTCAATCAATATTATTGTTGTGTATACAGAAAATACTTCAATGTTGACCTATATTTATTACTGTAATTAACGGCAAGATTAGTGAGTATACCTTTTCGAAATTGGAGTTCCATCAGCGTTGGTTAATTCCGTATTATCAGCCATTTAGACTTAAATATGAGATCAATCAATTCAATTTGATAATGTTGTGAAGACGATTCCCAACAAAAGAAGTATATATAATTATATAGTTAAACAAGTTATTACACCGAAATGAACTAGTAGATTCACACTCTGTTGTTCATATGTGTGTGAGTGTGTCACTCACGTTTTACAAACACTTCTCCATAATTTTTTAACGACGATTAATGAACGAGACTTTAACTTTAAAAGAGAGATAATTTTAACTTTCAAAGGCAGGAAGAAGCAGCAGGGATTTCGGCTCAGTGTTCAAAGGGTTAAAATATAACACGTTTGTGTGTTGGCCGGCATTTAATTTCTTCTACAAGGTGTCGTCTGCATAGAGTTCCCAAGGAGTCCACCTAAATAATAAATAAATACGTGCATAATTAACGTCATCAACAACAACAACTAATCACATTTGGATATGTCATGGGTCATGGTCACTCATGGTATGCAGGAACTCTTTGACCCAGACAGTTCCGGTAAGAAAAACCTTAGGGACATGAACGCTATCAATGGAAATGAATGAAAATTCATGAAGGCTCCGCCAAAAGTGCAGCCATATAATTGATAATGGCTATTTGAAATAAGTACATAAATATCGTTTCCTATGATTGATTTTATATATTTTTTTATACAAAAATTGCCATTCACAAAAATGAATGTTCCAGCCAATCCCAAATAAAAGAAATGTACATATGAGGGAAAGATGCGCATTTTCTTGAATGAGATTAATGAGAAATTGAATCGATATCGATAACATTCTCAAACAATTTGTTGATTTTTTTAAAGACAAAGGTATGAAAGTAGGTTCTGAGATTTATTTCTCTAATTTTTTATTCAATATTTTTCTAATGAACTAATGATGAAATAACGATTTGGATTGTAATGTCCGTAATTTCTCTACGTCAAGATCTCATCAACATCAATTATTACAAACGAAGAGGGTATTGTGAGACGGGGAAAGTCATACGATACGATTCCCTTTGAAAGATGGTTGTGCTCCAAAGTATCGTTGGAGTTTATTGTTTTTAGAAAACTATTGTAATCAAATATTGATTTTAATTAAGTTTACTTGTTGTTCACATTTATTTTTACTAAATTCTATACAGTTTTTTTTGTATTCACATATACCTAAAGTTAAAGTAAGAAATAGAGTTATCTTTTGCCACATTTGAGTAAATTTTATCACTTCTAGATACCCTCGATTTTTACCGCTCAGTAAATTGTGTTTCTGTTAATTTTTTCGCTGCAACAAAAGAAGAAACAATAGAGACGAAGGAATTGACAGTTAACAAAGTGTACACACGCGTTCATTTAATTAGTTTAATTGTAGTTAAATAACAACACATTTACCAAAATGCCTTGTGAAATGATAACACTCCAACTGGGCCAGTGCGGCAATCAGAGTAAGAAATCAAATACATATTAAATTTTCATTTTTGTTGTATTTACAATGTAAATGCATACATTTTATTTTTAAAGTAAGAGAAAAGAGCCGGCAAAAAGTGTATTATTGTGAATGTAATGAGTATTTCTTATTGATTTTATGAATTTATAGTTGGCTTTGAATTCTGGAAAAAGTTGTGTGCAGAACATGGAATAAGTCCGGAAGGGAAATTGGAATCATATGTAAGGGAAGGAGTTGATCGAAAAGATGTATTTTTCTATCAAGCCGATGATGAGCATTATATTCCTCGTGCAGTACTCATGGATTTGGAACCCAGAGTTATCAACTCTATTTTACAATCACCATTTTCAAAAGTAATGTCATTACAAATTTACAATTCATTCGAATGATTTTATGGCACAAGTATATATGATAACATTGCCGACTACAATAATAACTTGTATTAAATATGTTATTACCTTTACAGTTGTACAATCCGGAAAATGTATATCTTAGTCAGGATGGTGGAGGAGCTGGAAATAATTGGGCTGCTGGATATGGTCGGGGAAATGGTTTAAGCGAAGAGATATTTGATATTTTGGATCGTGAAGCTGAAGGAAGTGATAGTCTCGAGGTTTGTTTGTTCATATTTTCTTAAATAATTTTTGTATATGCACTTATAAGCTATTATCGTTTGACATTATTAATTGATTGATTATATTTTAATTGTATTTTATAGGGCTTTGTATTGTGTCATTCTATTGCCGGAGGTACTGGATCTGGCATGGGTTCTTTCATGTTAGAAAAAATAACTGATCGCTTCCCAAAGAAATTAGTACAGACTTATAGTGTCTTCCCAAATCTTGATGAAATTAGGTAATAAAAAAAATACAATAAAAAACCAGGAAAAACCTCTTTGTTCCTTTAATATTATTACGACAAGTGATTCTAATTATGACGAATGTATATTGTTTTACGCAGCGATGTTGTTGTTCAACCTTATAATTCTCTTCTGACTTTAAAACGCTTAACCCAGTGTGCAGACTGTGTAGTTGTTCTTGATAATACTGCTCTCAATCGTATTGCAACTGATCGTTTACATATTGAGAATCCATCTTTTACTCAAATCAACTCGTTAGTCTCAACTATTATGTCAGTTAGCACAGCCACTCTTCGTTATCCTTCGTACATGAACAACGATTTAATTGGACTCATTTCTCCACTAATACCAACACCGAGACTACATTTCCTCATGACAGGCTACACTCCATTGACTTCAGAACACGAAGGCACCTCTATTCGAAAAACCACTGTACTTGATGTCATGCGTCGTCTTCTTCAGCCAAAAAATATGATGGTATCTACTTCATTGGATCGGAGTGCTCATCATAAATACATCTCTATACTAAATATTATTCAGGTATAATAATAATAATACATATTTTATATTTCATATTCGTACGTTCACAATGACAAAAATCTCGACAAGATCATTTTTAAGGAAATGCATTGAAAGATACAATACATATAAATAATATTATCATGGTTATTTCATTGTTATGTTCTGTTTTTAGGGAGAAGTTGATCCCGGTCAAGTTCACAAATCACTGCAAAGAATTCGTGAGAGGAAATTGGTCAACTTTATCAGTTGGAGTCCTGCTAGCATACAAGTAGCCCTATCCAAAAAGTCTCCATACATTCAAACTACTCACCGTGTGTCTGGATTGATGCTTGCAAATCATACAAATATTTCATCGGTAATCTATACTAAAGTTATGCATTTTCTCAAACATCTTTGTTATTATAGGCTACATAGATAATAGTTAAATAGTTATTATATAGCATGTTGGATTTCTTTTTTAAATTCATTAGCTTTTCACAAGTGTCATAAAACAATACGACAAACTAAGGAAACGAGAAGCTTTTCTGGACCAATTTCGTAAGGAAGAGATTTTCAAAGATGACTTGAGCGAGCTTGATGACTCTAGAAATGTCGTACAGGAACTTGTGGATGAATATGAAGCAGCAACACGATCTGATTATTTATCCTGGGGATTGAGCAAATTGGGTGGTGGGAATTGGTAAAGAAAATATGTATTAATATTGCACGAATGTGCATGCACACATTTATACTAATGTTCGCATTTCTAACGTATAATATCTTCCATATTTTATTAGAAGAGAAAACTTATAACTGATGTCAAAATAGAACCCCGACAAGTCTATAATTGAATGAGAGCCATACCATATGAAGCCATTTTTTCACCACACTACAAACTAAGAAGGGAAAACAGAAAGTATTAAACATACAAAGTTTCTTCAACTTCAACTATCCGAGTTATAGTACCTATAGTTAAATAATTTCGTTACTATTACCTAATTACATAAATATGCATTTAACTCGAATCATTTTAGTTCAAAGCGAGCTGCCATTTCATTAATGTAGGTACATAAATGTGTAATTGTAATTTGTATAGTTATTATTACTTTTGTATTTTTTGAATCTAATCTAATCTAATATGTTTATTATTATTGTTCATTTCTATACAGTACAACTTTCTTATTTATACCTTTATTATGTATTTATAGTTTTTTGTTGGGAGCTGCCAAATGAGCTTCTTTACCATTTGTTAAATTTAATTGTACTTAAAAATTAGCAAACAATGTTCCTGAAAATACGTATGTACATGTAATCATAATATTTCTGTCCAACAGAATTATAAAACTATTTCTCAAGTCTCATATCAAATCCTGTACTTTTTGAACATGATAATAATGTAAATAAATACATATTATTATAACGATTCAACTGGCATGGTGGTTCACATTGGTTGCGTTGGAGATCCAAATATTCCTTCTGATTGATCAATAAAGTTGTTGAACTTCTTGCTAGGAACCATTCAGTTCATTACGAGGGTACCAGTCATTGTTACCATGACATTGGCTAACAAAGTGCAAGTTTCAATTCATATTATCTCATTTCGTTCATGTGCCTGTTAGTTGTGCTACTGTATACTGTGAACGAAACAACTAAGAACGACTTGAAGATTATCTATTGCATTTCATTTGCCTTTCGTGTCGACGTATTCAAAAATAAATAGAGATGGATTTAGGGTTTGGTGCAATTCAGGAGTTAGCCAAATTGTTGAATGTGAATGAAGTAAATGATGACAGCGACAGTGACAACGATTCACGTCAGTCAACCTCTAATCTAGGTAAATGAACTTTTAAAGGAAAACCTTGTTAAGTGTACATATAGTAAAATCCATTCCAAATATAATTGACCTTATTCGTTTTTTTCCTAAAAGGTCCAGGATCCGTTGGAAGTCAAAAGAAACAGCAGCAAGTGAAAACTCCAGGAGATTCAACCTGCAAGCAATCAAGTTTGGAAGTGAACCCGAATACGGAGAAAGACATTTGGACAAAGGAAGAAGCAGATTACAAATCAAAGGGAGCAACATTCGACATTGCAAATGATCCTCGGGAGAAACCAACATTTGAGACATTTTATCGACAGGCTGTTTCCCCTGAAGACATTTACCTCCAAGTTAATACATTGATAATTGTATAGTATAATAATACATGATCATCAAATCTCCCAATCTTCATACAATTCAATGCAATATATCATTCATTCAGATGGGAGGTAAAACGCCGTGCACAGCAAGTTGTGAAAATTTAATTGTAGTCATTGATTTACCAGGAGAAGACTTCAAGAAAGTGAAACTGGACATTAAACCGCTTATTATCAACTTGAGATCTCCAAAATACGGTAGGTATTATCTATTAATACATACGATTTCGTTTATTGTTGTTAAAATTTCCTTAAATGTACATATTCCAGTATTTATTAACAAACGAAATTTTTCAGTTTTCCGCTTTGATCTTCCTCATCCAGTGGATCCAAATGTAAATATATATAAAACTAAAAAAAGGACTTAAATTATCCCTATAATAGTTTTTGAGGAACCAAATTCATTGCATTTGTAATTATTGTTTATGTATATAGGCTGGGAATGCACAATGGGATGGAGAGAAAGAAAAGTTAACAGTTACTCTCAAACTTGCCCGTGAATATGATGCACTCAACTTTTAATGATGGGTTTTTATGGAATATCTTCCCCGTCTTCATATGATACTATAACTTATACAGGCGATAATTACTTTGTTATGCCTACAATTATTTGTAGAAATACAATTATGATGAAGTAAATCTTTAAATAAAAGCATGTTCAATTGTTTTGATTGTTTTAATTTCATTCCAAAGTTTATTGTTGGTATTTCATTTATTATGAGTAACCAAATACACATATACTTTTAAAGTACATTTATTAAATTGGTAACTTTTGTTGATTTGAAGTTGAAGTTGAGAGACAGATGAAATGACAAGGCGAGGCAGTATAGCCAACCAACCACGCAGACATAAAGGTCAATGCTTTCCCCGATTTAATACTCACACCAGCCGTTTTACACATATATAACATATTGGAAATTGAAAGTCAATCTCTTCCCTTTTACGAGTAAATAATGATGGAGAAACGGATACTCTTATGACACATCACAATTAAATGAACTCATTGCGTACGATATATGCATTCATCTCCTACTGTGTAAATGCAGAGATACATATATGCATAAGTAGGTATGCACATATATGTGCAAATAATCCAATTCCATGCATGTCCAATGTATCGTCAATAAATAATTGCCACCACCATCAGTCTATGGCCTGCTGTATTTGTACAACCTTTCAATTACATCTTACATCATTCCGTTTTCATCTGTGTCAATCTAAATATTCTCAATGCAAAGGTTTCTCGAATAGCATATAAATAGTGTGAACTGCACACAACATAAATTATAATGATCATACCAAAAATTTTGTGTCTTTAGTTATAAAGTGGGTTTAGGCTATGGACAAAGTGCATCGCACGCTGCTCCCTTGGGTCAAGGTAGAAATTATTATGGGTTCTTCGTATATATTTGCTTCAAATACTGATACCATTTGCTTTTGCATCTATACGTCCACATCCAACAAAATCAAGTACAAAACACTTTAACTAATTATCATTATTATTGTTATTATTTGTTGACCTCCATTCTAATTTTTTAATGGTTGTAAAAAATCCTATATGCTAATCAGGCCTGGGTGAATTTCCGTATGCACACTATTATTCATATATATTATTATCGAGCAGAGGAAAAAACTGAAATCATTCAAAGTGTCAAATGTCAAAAGTAAATTATATGGCTGGACCCATATGCACAAAAAAAACCATTTCATTTCCAAATCAACGTGGGGGTATAGCTCAATGCGTATCCTGCATATTCAGTCAACTGCATCACAATATAAATTGGGAAGAACCAGAGTATCTGTATGTACAATATACGATATGTATGGAAGTGAGTTAACCTTACAGACGTTAAGTCTGAATTACATTAATAATATTAATTACATTTTTTATTTCTATATTGACTTGATTCTCACTGCTGGACCTGATTCTGATTCTGATTCCACATCCAAATCTGAATCTGTGATTTCACATGGGCATATATATATGACTTGAGAGCAAAAAAAAAAAAAGTGAATGAGTCAGATGTGAGATATATGTAACGTAACATAAAATAAAATGAATGCAATTTGGTAATTTAAGAGTTGTACTTACAGTGATTAGTCATGATACTCATCATCCTATCACTCGACTATATATACAATGCATATAATTATACATATATACTTTTGTGAACTATGTACCTATATGAAATCTGTATATGAATTTTATTTTTCGTTGCATGCACTTGTGCTTGTCTGTATACATATATAGTTGATGGTTGATGTGAGCAGAGGAAAGTACGTACACCGAGTGTTTTGGATGCCAAGACTTATGTCACTACACTCACATTCCCTATAGAACTCTACCTTATTTTGTAACTGTGTGTGTGTGTGCATGGACAGGCGAGAGATGAGAGAAGCGCCGTGGAATAACATTGGAATACATATACGACAGACATCTCTACACTTTCACACATCATCCAACAGTTTAATCCCATGGTAGAGAGAGAGAGAGAGAGAATTTGAGACAAGCAGTCTAGAGTGTCGAGATTGCAAATATTGAAATGGCGAGAGAGTTCCCTGGCCGACGGCCTTTGATGGAGCATGGCAGACAAGATGAGGACAGCAATTGATCATCAACCAAGGTTTCATCTTCATCATATTGATCATAATCATGGCAATCCTCTGATCAAGTGTGATATCCATACGAAATAAAAATAGAAATGCATATTACGAGTCGTCCGAGTAGTCAATTGTGGATTTTCTATCACTATGTATATTCACTGTCACTATAGTCTGCTCGGGTAGACATTTAAATGTAATTCCATATCTGTAATAAGAAACTCCTTAGCCTTTAGTCTTTTCCATATTATGATGGCGATGATGATGATGATGATGCTGTATTTAAATGGTTTATGGCTATTGAAAGATGCAGGGTGTATGCAGTGGCAATATCAATAGCACACGGACGACAGCAAAGTAGGTACAAATCTACAAATGAGTCAGAAGTCAGTAGGCGTTCTCAGAAATTGCGTGGTTTTTCCTCTCTCTCTCTCTCTCTCTCTCTATCAGTTTCTTCATATGCAGCAGCAGTCTCCACTGCTTGCACTTTTCCCACATTTACTAGCCTCATTTTATGCAGATTCTTCGTTAGTTAGTTTTAAATTCAAATGTACAGATACCTACATCTTATAGTTTTTCTACATTGTACACGTTTTTCTCTACTGATATATTCAAAGCCATATCCGAATTCATGTCATACAGTTTGCAATTGACAGCTGGAAATTCTATTTCATATGTATATACATATGAAATCGATGGAGATTTTATTATTTATTATTATTATCAAGATTCAACAAACATTTTCTTTTAGCCACTCTGACTCGTGACTTCCCGTTGAATTTCAATTTCAATAAACAACAAGAAAGTTTTTCTTGCATTCAACAGAGACATTTGTATTTTGTCGTATACTTGCCCCATATCTCTCACTATTGTGCCTATTCTCAATAGCAACAACCTATTACGATATGCTGTATACAATATAATAATATATCGGATGCAAAATACACACAAAATCTCTATTGCTCACTCCTTTCCTCTCTCCACAGTTTCACAGTTTATGTTGGAAACTTTGATAAGTTTGAAAGGGAAATGAAATGGGAAGATTTGGAGAGCAAGGGAAAGGAAGACAAAAGTGTGGATGAGTCATTCGTATATGATTTCAAGTTGGAATACCTATTTGTATTTAGGTATGCATGTTTACGTATTCTATATGTATAGGCATATATATTATATATGTGGAAGTTCCGACTATAGCTAACGACGACGAGACGAGATGTTTGATCTTGCTTGTGCATATCTACAGGGATTTATTTTAGCTTTTTAGCCAAACATCTCGATAGAAGCTCGAGATTTTCTGGGAAAAGCTTAGAAAAATGTTCGCATTCCTTCAATATGTTCAACACAGTCAGTTTCATCGTGATGTGCAATCAGATGATTTCGAAGCGAAATTGCGCCAGTTTTTATTCCGTTTTCATTTTTTTCATGGTTTAATATTTCACATTTTTTTCTTCCCTTTTTTCTTCACACGCAGATCTCCGTCGAGCAACTTGTTATTCATTTGTAAAAAAAAAATAGGGAAAAGGACAGATTTCGCATTGAATGTTGACTAAATGTAAAGGATTTTTTAGGATTTGTAGTGTAAAGCTTCTGGATTATCCTTTCTACTATAAATCATCAGTTGAGGAAACAAGTTAAAAAAAATCCTGGTTTTTTTCAGGTGGTTTTAGTTTTTTTGTCAAAATGAGAGAGAAAGACAGGCAGGAGCAGGTGAGTCCTCGTAAAAGACTGAGGAAGAGGATTTTATGACAAATGTGAGATTATCTCTATGATTTAGATAACATTTGATCTTATATTTCTTCCTATATACTAATGACATGTGACATATATGACAGACGATAACATAGCAGAGTAATATATACCCTCCCTTGTACGTTTGTCGTTGTCAGGAAGTACTTTTCGGTTTTCACTCACACTTCACTTTCCTTCATTTATATATATATATATCTACAAGTGTACAGAAAAAAATCATTTCGGAGAAGAAACTTGACAGGGAAATCCAGTCATAAGAAACTCACAAAAACACAAAAAAAAAAGTTTTGAGTCGTAATTAAAATTACTTGACAAACCCGAAATCGAAATATGTATTTCATTTATTTGGCAGCCCACAATTTCATTCTGTATGAACGATTTTGCTGTATAATTTCCACGATTTCACCACAAGCATTTCCCTACTTTTCTCAGTTTTCTCTCTTAAAGTCTTAAAGTTGAAAATTTAATAGAATTTAAATTTGAAATGACAAAGACCATATGCGCTTGTTTTCAAGAGTTTGACAATATTTTTCTAGCTATTTCTTTTAGATGTGTGTGTGTGAGAGAGAGAGAGAGAAAGGAAAAGTATACATATATCAAGTTTCGTGAGTGTCAACAAAATCCGTGGATGTATATTTATACGTATCCCGTACATATGCACAGAGAAAAAGAAAGTATACGATGGGAAAAGTGGCAGGGACGATTAGAAACGTCGTCAGCCTCATTGTCATTGTCAGCTGCAACGAATAAAGTGAAGCAAATACACTGGAGAAAAGGTGCTGACAAGAAGTTGAACTCCCAAACACTTGCCACACTCTTGTAAAGTGACAAAAGAAACGTCATAAATTAAACAGCTCCATATAGTTTTTTTTATAGTCTCGTCTCGTGATTTCACAAATGGAACAAAACTATACATCTGTACAACGAGATAGAAGTCGTCAGATACGGCTCATCTTAAAACCATTCGCACAATCCATTCAACATTTGTATATATATATATATCCGTGGAGGAAAAAAAAACCATGCTCCATTGCCTTTACATTCAGAATATTCCTCCTCTACAGATATGTACATATAAGGATTCAGAAACTATATAAACTACGTATTAACCTTTTTTTCTCTGTTAATTCTTCCCTGTTAATTTTTTTTGCAGAGGAGCACACTCAAATCAAATGCTGCACCGACCTCATTTGAGCTCCAACAAACGTTTTATATGCTGATAGAAATAAATGTTTATTGATTTTGTTTAGATTTACGAGACCGAGTGTCATCCGTATATAGAAATCTATACAGAAATGCCAACCAAACAGACACTCAATTCGAGTTTTGAAAGTGAATGTTCTTAAGTATGTGGACTGCCACACAATTAATGGATTGTCAATCTCAAATTGACTGATTGCCTTGAGAGTTAAAATGATGTAAAATTTATACCACCCTGTGTGTCGCATTTTTTCTTGACTATAAAGCAATTTGGTTTTTCTGTTTTTTTATGAAGATTCGGCCGACAAATTATACATACTTGAGTGATAATTTCGGGAGATATGGACAGAAGATGAGGAAAAAAGTCGTGTGTGTGTGGGGATTTCGGAACAAGAACAAAGTCGTAAAGTCAAATGGGTTTTATAGTGTGGAAAGAGGAGTAAAAAAAATATGTGGTAAGTAAATTGACAACAACAAAAAAAAGCAACTGCAATATTTCCATGCTCCAGACTTTCAATACGAAGAACAAAACACGTAGAAAGGGAAAACAAAAAACAAATAGAAATCGAAAAGGAAAAGGAAAATATAAACAGTGGAGTTTCGTGGATATGTGTGAGTTAAAATTAAAATTGAATACGAATAGAATGAGAAAAAAGTTACTGATATTCTCGAAATTTGAGATGGGGAAACGTTTGAGTGATTAAGGATGGCGAGTGTGGGGGAATTTATTTTCCACGCGTATAATATAGAATAGAAATAGTATAGGAAAATGGAACACACGGTGGCCTTAGCCCTACTTCGGTTTTGATTCGATTCGTTCTTTTTTTCAGCTCAGATTTTTTGACAGATTCTGCAATCTACACAAATATACAAAAAAAAATATGCATACACACATTGTTTATGCACAGACATAAAAAAAACTCCAAGAACATTTGTCACTTTTACTTCATTCTTGAAATGTTGAAATTGGCCTTCGTCTCTTCGTCTTTTCATATTCGGATTCGGGAGATTCTCCTCGTGGGGATCCCGTTTGATAAAGTTGAGATATAATTTAGATAACGGTTAAACTCATTTTGCTCCGTTTGTTTTTTATTGACGAATGAAATATTTATTTGTCATTTACCCTTTTCTTTTCAAATCATGAGATATTTTAAGAGCGGAAAGTGTGTATGTATGTATAAGCCCATAGTATTATTTAACCTACTCAACGATCAATTCAATTTCAATTCACAACGGCAAAGAATAAAAATAAATAAAAAATATATAGCACTTTTTGTTTAGCTTTAATAATTGAAATTAGGATTATGAGAGTAGCAAGTTGTGAACAAAAGAGAGGATTTGAATTTTTTTTTACTTCTTTATCTTCTTGTTGTTACTCAATTAATTCTCTATTTACAATTTACAATTTACAATTAACATTTATTTCCTCTCCTAATTTCATGTCATGTATTTTTGTGAGTTTTGACATTCTCCGCTCTTGTTCCCTGTCACCAAAATGTTCGTCTATATAGTACAAGGAATTAAAAATGAAGTCAGATGTGGATTCTCGGTTTCGGATTGTCTCTCATTCAAATAAAAACCATGAGCTGATCTTGTTAGCATTCAGCATTACACATTAGCATCAGCCCATATGAGAAAACGAGAGAAAGAAATGCATGGGATTGCAAACTGCGCACCGTATAAATACAGTCTACAATCTGTGGAAGTGATGGAAATACATAATAATAAGAGACATTCTGCATTTCTCCATCTCAGAATAAGTAAATCTCTTTATATAGAACTCTCTCTCTCTCTCTCTCACTCTCTTTTGCATATTTTTATCTAGTCAATGCACATCCTCGTCTTCTCCTTGTGTAATTTCTAATTCCCGACCAGCCTCCAAAAATATTTCTCAAACACATAAACACAGATGAAATGCAGTCGATCCATTCCAAGGATTTAGCATTCAACTCTTCACTTTTTCTTTTTCCACACACATTTGAGTTGTACATTGAATACCGACTAATCGACAAAACTCCACATGGTTTCATAATATCATCCCCACAACACACATCCCATCATCCAATGCAATGCACCTTTGTACGTACACACACATTACACACTGTATTTATAGAGCCTCTGCTTATTCTATTTACTATAATATTTATCCTTCGTTTATACGGGCTGCATTGCTCCAATTTACACTCGATGAACCTGTCCAAAACTCAACCATTTCTCTCTCTCTTTTTCTTGTTCATCCTCATTTTCAAGTCGACTTTTTTTTTTGGCATGGCAACCTTGCCAATTAAAACACATCAACATCAACATCGATACCATACCAACACTAACATAAGCTCCTTCTATCCTTCTTTACATGATATTTCACATTTCACATCTATTACGGAGGATATGAGAGGGCAAACAACATGTTTTCAGAGTCATCATGTCTACATTTACAGGAATCCGGATTAGAAATGTGTCTTGTACTTGTACAATTTTTTTTTGGGGGGGGGGGGGAGGGATAATGAAAAAAACATTTAGGATTTCTCTCCATTTATTCTATAGTAAATTTGTTCCGATCCGTGTCAGACAAATCCTTTCATTTCTATTTATCCCCATTCAGTCTCATCACAATCTCGTCAAATCTTTTACTATGCTTTTTTTAAAATTATGTGTGATTTAGTTTATATGCTTTTTACTCGTACAAAAAGTGACATTGTGGCTGGTCATTTTAAAAAATGGGTCATTCAACTTCAAGTCTGGAGTCTGGACTAAAAAACTAGGACAATCATCATATAAATCTATCTGTAGGGAAAATATATGGAAATGCTTTGAAACATCTTGATGATCTTCGGATCTTCGGATCTTCCCCAATGAAAATGAAAATGAAAGGAACGGAAACGATGCATGAGGGAAAAGGTGCAAAGTCTTACCGTGGTTATATTGGATATTTGGATATTCATATGGAAATTTGAAATTTACAAATTCATTCACAGTCATCGTATATTTTATATGTACTTTTATATATTAGAGTTTTTCAATCAAGTTTAGTGTATGTTTGTAGACTACGAGGAAAATGTATGTTTTTATTTTCATTTTGTATATATGAATTATGAGGAGGACTCAAGTGGTAAATCAAAATATGAAATCTCGGAGATATAAACAACGATAAAAAAAAATCTACTTTTGAGTGGATGCTGGTTAAAATCTCTTGTAGATGGGAAGTGGAGTGTTTGTGTGAAACTGGAAGTTTAAAAACTGTAGGGAATTTCTTTATGGATTATAGATACATATAGACAAAACAAAAGTGACGACTGTATATACATACTGTATATACGTAAGGCTTAAGTAAAAGTAAAAGTAGGGAACTTATCGTTAGTCGACGAGCTGGAGTTGTAGTTGTGGATTTGTAAAGGCAAAGGGATGAGTCGTCATGAAAATGAACGTGAACGTCTATAATCTTTACTAACGTAAGAATAAATATTTATTGGCCTTTAAAATCAAATGGCGTAGTAACTCTTTCCAAAGGATAAATTGAATTGTAAAAACACGTAATTCATTCAATTGAGCCAGACATACGATTACGAACGAGTTTCTTTTCCTCCTCGCTTTACATCTATGTTAAATTTAAATGTTCCATGTTGTACAGATGTACACGTTACACATTTCGTTTAATATTACAAGTTTAATTCACTCGCCATAATAGTATAGAGAAAGGGAAAGAGAGGAAGAGAGAGGAAGAGAGAGGAAGACACATCGTAATACTTTGAAATAATTTTAAAATCCATTTGTATATATCGTATATGTATCGTATACATGTATATTAAAAATAAACATTCAGCCCAACGCATTTTTTTGAGCTCCATCAGATTCACAGTTTGTCCGATTTTTTTCCTCCTAAATAGCAACCTCCCTCTTCTTTATATTACAATATTGAGAAATCGCAATCCAATTACATCAAATGGTTCAAATGTGAATGTGAAATCTTTCTATTTACAGTATATGAAATTGTTTGGGTAGGCGAAGGAGAAGTGACTAGATTTTTTTTGTTTAGCCCCCTTAACGACAATAATCACAATAAAAAAAATATATACTAGAGGATCTTCAGTCAAGAAATATCGTATTTAATGTAAATAAAGATGAAAAATTATAACGAGGTCTCGACAAGTGATGAGAAACGGAAAGTTTGTTGCTATATATAAAAAAGTTAAAAACAAAAATGACAAAATAATATTATCAGTCCGGAAAATCCACCCCAAAAGTCGCAAGAGCATTTTATGAAAGAATTTTTGGAGTTTATCCGTATCGAATCTCAAGTATTTATAGACAAATGAAATTGATATAACATTTGACAGTATTTCCTTTTGGTCCATGTATTTACATACTTACGTTTTGTCATATGAGAACGCATATGAATATCTGCAGATACGAACGATACACATGTACAAAATTTAGTTTTAAACTATACATATAAAGTCTGGAGAATTCTCACAGTGCTCACAATGACTTTTTATTTTCATTCGTTCAGTTTCCAGTTTACATATTTCATCTGCACATGAAAAAAATCCATCATCATCCCACATCAAATCC
This sequence comes from Gisinianus flammeolus, assembly GCA_034699125.1. NCBI lineage: Eukaryota > Metazoa > Arthropoda > Collembola > Symphypleona > Katiannidae > Gisinianus > Gisinianus flammeolus. The sequence goes on from JAIUND010000291.1 coordinate 15,943, forward strand.
ATCTTGGTTTTCCACACAGCATATATACACAACTTTACTTGTCTTCCTTGTCAGTGTCTTTTCCTTGTCAGTCATATTCAAATCCCATATCCATTTCGTGTACAATTTATCCGACTTCCCTTACGGTGAAACCCGTCGGTGGCTACAAGTCACATTCTTCAACCAAAAAAAAAACCCCTCAAAACTTTTGTGATCCAAAAGGTTTTTTGGCCTGGTCCCTTTGTATTTTGTATAGGTATATTATTATATGCTGAGGAAAACATGCGGCTTCCTCAGAACTTTTTTTTAAATACAAAGACAAAGGTGACTCGCGCGGCTTCCTCAGCAAAACAAATCATAAAAAACATTAATGACCTTGTTCAGTTTTTTTTTTTAAAAAAAAAAAAAAAAACCTCGCCTGAGTTTAAAAAACTCTCGAGAAAATTCATTTTGTTCGGCACAGGAGACAGTCAAATTTGATTGAGATGTGTGAGAGAGAGAGACTGTCAAAGTATTAAGTGACTGCATGTATATACAGAGAGATGACAAAAGTCACATGAGCCCCGCATTTCTCACTAGTTAATTTCAATGTTGAATTTTGAATTTAGAATTTTGAATGCCATATGAATATGAACATATGAATTCAGGTATGGTTCAGGATTTAGAATTTGGTAAAATGATATCTTCACCTACTATTCTACTACATATATACATACGATATACATTGCAATTTATGTCAGGGTTTTCATTTTTCATTCATCGAGAGTATTTCACGCTCTCAAATTCTCAAATTCAAGAGAATCCGTTCAAGTAGTTTTTTCACGGACATCATAAATTCATAATCATTTTGAAAATGCACATGGATATCTGGTGTATGTGCATATTTTTATTATTTTTGGAATAAAGTACACGCTTTTGACCTAGTTATACGAATTTGCAAATTCCTGGACAGAGACCAACCGTCTGCATCTGCAGACGGTTGGTCTCTGTATAAAATGTAAATGGGGCAGTATAAAATATAAATATGTAATGTCCCAACTTTTCCACCGTCAATTTTTTTTTTGGCTTTCGTATTCCAGATTTTGAGTAATGAGAGATTCTCAGTGTGAAGTCGTAACTTGAAATTATTTGTGAAAATTCAAGTATAGAAAAGAAAGAAAAAACTACAAAAAGGCCGATCTATAGCGAGAGAGAAAGAAAGAGAGAGTAAAAGAAAGGAGGTCCATGTGGGGCTTCTCTGTTTTTATTTACACAGTTCATAGTTTTTGGTTTACTACTGTTTCGGTCCCATTCTTTATCTTGTTGATTTTTTCCCTCAGGCTAAGCAAAAATCCGACATGGAAAAAAAAATCGTTGTGTGCTTTTTGTGTTGTGTGTACTAGTGATCTTGGAGTTGAGGAGACGATGAGATTCTGTACATATCGGAAGTTTGGGTAGGAGGTAGACAACGATGACGACGATACGTGTAGAAATTGTGTGTGTGTGTGTGTGAATGCAAATGCGAGTATCCACCGCAAATACAAGTTAAATATGCTGGTTGGCTGAATCTCATCTTCTTCGTTCTACGACGGGTTTTACAATCTAAATGTGACAATTGGGAGTAGGTATTAAGAAAGAGAGAGAGAGAGAGAGAGAGAGAGAGAGAGAGAGAGAGAAAGATGAGCTAACAGGGCAATGAAAGACGTAGGATTAGAAACGCGTAGTAGTTGAGATGTGATGTGATGTGAGGCCCATGATTTCCCTCACTCTGTTACTGCATACTGCTATACTGCTGTTACGTATACCACATTTACCATTTAGTTTAGAGTTTAGAGTTTAGGTTTATAGATTAGACCGATCTCGTAGGTATGTCTGCATGTTGGATGGTGCGATGGTGGTTTTGTCGTTTTGTGTGTGTGTGTGTGTGTATTGTGTATGTCTGTGGATTCTTCTCCCACTCTCAATACTCGCATATATGACGACGACTCTCACCTATAAATATTCCAAATCGTCGTAAACTATAAATGTTTTTTGTTTTGCATTCCTCCATGTCATACATAATCTCTGTTACTTTATATCAAAGACCTACGTATATTTATATCCTCCATCTTTTCCCATCTCCACATCCCCAACTCTAAATACTAAATACTCTAAATACTATATCTCTCCAGTCTCAAATTCATTCGTCCATCTCTCCTATCCATTTACTCTCTACCCTCTACCACATTCAATTTCACAGACTTAAAAGTATATGCACATAATCATGTCACTGGATAGTTCCTCTGTAATGTTTTTTGATTGTTAACCGGAAATTATGTATAAGAGAAATATCAAATGGAAAGAGTAAAAATGAGATGGGACACCCTTTGAAACGTATATACAATGGAAAGAGATTTGGGATATGGGACAAAAGGGAGAAAATTGAAAGAGGTTACTCATCGTCATCACCATCGCCATCCTCCTCCCGCTCAATTTAACCAAACGAACGTGAATGTATATGATGCATATATAGGTATCTAAATAGTAAATACATACACACACTCGTCGTCAGTGTGCACAGGCAAATAGATCCTCGATCATCATGAAAATTAGTGCTATCTGTAATACAAATAGTTGGTAGCGCAAATCTCTGATAGAATGATAAATGCAGATTTGTGCAATATTGACAGGCCGTTGGATTCCTGCCCATGACCAAGACAAGACAAACATGAAAATCTTTTTCTGTTTTTTTTCCCCCTATTTTTTTTTTTTTCTTTTTGTGAAATTCCCTTTCATCCCAGACTTCGTGGTGGAGAGACACACAGACGCAAAATAAAATAAAAATCTTTGGCTTTGAATCTGGTTCGAATCGAATTGTGTTGTGTTGTAAAGTCTCCCTCTTTCACTCTCACTCTCACTCTCACTTTCAGTTCCATTTCAATTTTGATATCGTGATCGTGGGCACGCAACATCCATTTCCATTTGATTCCTTTAACAAAAAAAGCATTTTTATACATCCTTCCACATCAACACTCAGCTATTTAACCATTATTAAAATTATGTCATTACCATTTAAAAAGTACTTATAACTCAGTCAGTTATCCATAGAAGAAAACAGTAAAGCAGTATAAAGTGTACAACAAATACCAAAGAAGTGGAATTTAAACTCATACGATCAGGATCAGATAATGATGAAGCATCATCATTCGTATCGTCGACCGTGTACATATTTATCTTAGTTCCGGATTAAAAGTATAGTATATATAGTACATAGGACATAGGAAATATCAATATTTTTTGTGTGACTCCGTAATTACATTATGACCATGTAAAAGTAAAAAAACATCTACAATGTGTCTCACTATATGGACTCTTCAATTTCAACTTGCGACTTGTTAACCTCTGGTTTTCAATTACACACAAAAGCTCCTTTCATTGTGCATCGAGTGCATATAATAAGAATAATAATTGTCATCTTTTCATTTCTCCGCCCTCCACTTGACTCTCTCTCTCTCTCTTGAAAACAGACTTGGATTATCCTGATTGGATTTTTGAAATTGAAACTTCCAACTTACCGTCGTCGTCGTTGTCCTCATACAAAATACCAAAGAAAACGTATATACTTGCGACTATGCAAGAACGAAAGTATCTGACTCTGCTTGGATTAAAGTGTTAATGTGTGTGTGTGTTGTGTGTGCTGTGTCCTCTAGACTCTAGACATTCTGACTACCACCAAGAATAGAATCTGCGTGTGTGTGTGTGTGTGTGTGTGTGTGTGTGTGAGTACAAGTCCAAAATGTTCTCTTCACCTTACTGCCATTTAAAATCCCATTGAATTGTTATTATAAATTATATTAATGCACACAAAGGTTGATATTCCTTGATCGTTATGTATACACTGTGTTGTTGTTTTGCTATTGCTATTGCTATTGCCTTGCAAGAGAATTCTGTCTGCAACCTTTTTCGTCGTCTGGTCATACATTTACATTAAACACTATACTATACATATTACTACTACAGATATTTCCACTACCTTGAGTTCACCAAAGGATATAAAACTTATAAAATATCATCCACATTATAATAAATAAACACTTGAGCTTTTGTCTCATTCAATTTATGACGAGAGCACCACGTACGTTCATGATGACGTAGAAAACATATATCAATTGAAAAAACTTTTACTCTTACGATATAATATACAATCAGATGGTTTTGAATATTTTACGAAGGAAAAAATAAGTTTATGTATATAACTGATCCAGAGATTATAGAGATCAAATTCCCTCATTTACTACAGGCTCTCTCTCTGTCTCTGTACTATACAAGAAAGAAAAAAAGTTTGTCGTTTGATTTGAGTGTGTGGTATAATCAAAATTGATTGTAGTTCTCCAAGCATAAAATATATATCGAAAAGTAATGTAAAGTGAGTGATAGTCTAAAGAAAACAATATAGACGAGAAGAAGAAGAAGAAGAAAAATAAAGGGAATTTTGGTGTATCTGTATTCTGTATCGCTTGCACATCAGTCGATACGACGAGAGAGAGAGAGAGAGGTTTGTGTATTGTGTATCTATGCATAATATGCATGGGCACAGAGACACCCATTGATGATGCCAGTGTGTGTGTGTGTGAGAGAGTGAGTGCATACAATTAGATTAGAAGGAGGGAGAAGCCATAGCAGTTTATTTCATTGACAACATTTGGCAGAACAACAACAACAAGTGTTTTGAGTCGTCCTCTTTTTGCCTTCTCTTTCTTCTTTTCCCCACATAGTTGAACAAATTTTTCTTGTGTGCTCCAGCATTCGATCCATGTGTGTGAAAAAAAACAACAACAAGCCGTCGTCACATCATTGTTATGTGTGTGGTGTTTTTTTCCTCATGTTCCCATTTTCCCATGTGCTCCTCCATCCATGACAGTGTCTTTACTCTTAATATCTGTATTAATATTCCAGTCAACAATTAAATTTGATTAATTTATATTTAGTCGAAATGACAGTGCTCGAACTCGAACTACAAAACAATAATAATAATAGGTCAATATATTCAACATGAAATACAAATATTAAAGTTCTGTTATACAGATCAAATTCAAAATATATACAGTTTTTTGAGGAGAATCCAAAGAGATTACAAAGTGAAGGGGTGTTTTGTTTTGTTGTGATCGTTGGAAGAAGAAGACAAAGTTGACATGGCGAAGAAAGTCACTTTCTTCGTCTCCTCCTTCGTCATCCCAGTTTTAATTCTGTTCCTCATCTCCATGGTGGTGGGACAAAGTTTACGGCATCAAAGAAGTGAGTAACGTCAGTTTAAGAGTATCAAAGATCAAAGTGCTTGGTTTATTGTCCCCAATTACAGATTATATTATGATTATGAGTCTGCTGCTGGTGCTTTTTCATATATGACTATATACACAAAGTGTAAAAGTCATTCACCAGCGTTTCGTCAAATTGTTTTCCATTATTCTTAATTGTTGTTATTTTTATGTACAGTTAATGATTGTGATTGTGTAAATATGTGACTCCTTTCTCTCCCTCCCCATTGAAAAGTCCTCAGATCAGAGTTTAAAAACATCATATGTTTTTCATTGTTTCCAGTGACGCTAATTAATGGTTTATAATCCTTCACAAACTGTCATAACGGTTTCTGCTAAATGCTTTTTTTAGTAGATATTTTTATACGCATGTTTCGGTACATTTTTATGGTTATTGTTTGGCTAACATTTGAGTTAACAAGGGGCATGTTTAACCTTTGCAGAATTTTGAAGAAGATAAACAAGTGAAAATGGGCAGGGGGGAATTAGATGAAACGATGCATGCGATCACACATCTAAAGTCCAAACTACATCATGTATTACAGATATATATATATATGAAATGTGTTGTGTGCTACGGCACTCTTAAGACGCAATAAATTCTATTCTATTCTATATATATATATGATATTATGACAAGTTCAACAAACATTCAGAATTACTGATAAGGAAACAATGCAACTAATTTTTATAAAGCGTAAAAAGATGCTCGAATTAATCCTTTTTCTACACAATTTCTTCAAAAATTAATAGAGGCTACTAAAAAAACTTTGTTTGCCTGTACATATAAGTGTAAAGTTGTATGAAACTGAAATTGAAATTACACAACATGGCACAGCATTCTTACATATATCGTATGTATATGTAATATTGTAATATGTACAAAGTACAAGCTCAAATCCGGTTTTTTTTTATTTCATAGTTGATAAATGTTAATGGCGGAGAAATAATATCGAGAAAATGAGCGTAGGAAGTGAGTATTACAAGTTACAATAGATTATGACAAACCCGAGTTGCTCCGTGTGAGTTGCTGCTGATCTTCATAAGATAATGAGTGATAAATTGTATAGGATCCAAATCTCCACATATGTAACATGAAATTTTCAATCTATGTCGGTATATTCCCTACATTGTAGATTACAGGAGGTACATATTTATTTCAATGGATGGATGCGTTAGATTCATTAAATTTTTGGCAATGACTGGGCGATCATGATCTTGCATTGATTTTCTCTCTCTCTCTCTCTCTCTCGCACTCTCACTTTTGCTCTCTTAGGTATTCTCGATATTTATCGCTAGAGCTAATTCCTTCATGTGGTGGTATCATTTTACACATTAAATTGTCAAAATTTAAATATTTGCAAGGCCCTGCCCAGTTCGCGTGCATCTGCATTCAAAATCCAACCAACTATCAAAATTGTCTCATTGCCTGATATGTGCCGACAGAAAATCCCTTTGGTAACTTCTGTTACATGGCACATGATTTCTTCTATAGACCTCAAACTTTGTATATAGTTTGTATATACAACTCAAAATCGATACTGCTTGCTTCATTTCCACGCGCCTTCATGTATAATGTATACAAAATACATACAGATATCTTATTATTATTATTATTATTATTGTGAGTAAATTTTGGAGGGAAATGATTAATTTTTATTGGATTTGCATTCCAAAGCTCTTGAATTCGGAATTATAAATAACTTGGACACATGTAGACGAAAATACTCGAAATACGTATATGTGTAATATGTATTTAAAAATTTCCATCTCTCCGTTTCCTCGATGCCAAAGTTTAAATGAATGAGCATGTGGAACCCAAAACATGGTTATTAATGAATGAAATAATTCAGAATATTAACTGTGCTTGGCCGCGTGTGTACACACATCTGTGTGTGTGTTTTGTGGGAAAATTAATTTGTATGATGAAAGATTAGCTTTGCTTCAAGCGGACAGTGTGTGTGTGTGTGTGTGTGTGTGTGTGTGTGTGTGTGTGAAATGTATGAGTTGAATTGAGTTGGGTGTTACGTAAGACGGTATGAAAGGGTAAAAATTGCTGTACCGAAACCACACGTTCATGTTACTGATGAACAGCCAAAATATTAATAACAAAATGACACGTGCTTGCACCATTCTTCAAAATCCATTCCAGATTCCATAGATTTCTCTAAAGAGAAATCCCTATATGTATATCGTACACTTTTTTTTGTTCCATGGAAAAATCCCCTTCTCCCTTCTCCCTTTGATTTATATGCCACAAAAGTTGCTGAATTGAAGGCGAATTTTGAATTTGAATCCAATCAGTTTCATTTGTTTCGATTTAATTTTTAAGAGCAAAAACTGCATGTAAAAAATTGCATCTTTATTTTTAGCTGTATTTGTTTTCCTTGTCGTGTAGCTGGATGTAAATTGTAAATACAACAAAACTAACAAAAAAACAACTAAGCTAAATTAAATTGTAGGGTGGAAAAAAAGTAAGGAAATTGAATTTGTTTGTGTGGTGGAGGAGATGGAGAAAAGTCAAAGGGGGATTTATGATCCTTTTACTTTCAAATGGTTTCTCGTCATCATAAATTATCCCATGTTTTTTTGCTCATGTATATGTGTGTTTTTCATTACTTTTAGTGCCGAGAGTGTACGGGAGTCGAATGCCGACGAGTATGTTGACTACAGAATCCAAAAGAGTCCAAGAAAAAATTGTATCCTATCACAATTTCTTCCGTGCGAGTGTTCGTCCCAAAGCTTCAAATATGCTGGAAATGGTAAGAGACTTTTTCCACACACACACATATATCTTATTATGGTACATTTACAGATATTTACGATACTTTAAAGTTTTGAAGTAATTAGTGAAGGATTTTAATTATTATTTATGTGAATATTTATGATGTCTTTTTAAAATTGATTCTAACATGAAAAAAAACAAAACAAATGACAGAGCTGGCATGCTGGAGCAGCAAAAACGGCTCAAAAGTGGGCTAATCAGTGTCAAATGTTGACTCATGACAATACGACGGACCGTTGGACAGAGTTTTATGGTCCATGTGGTCAAAATATATTCGTCTCAACACACAAAGTACCGTGGTATGATGTTTTATTCTCTCTCTCTCTCTCTCTCTCTCCCTCCCTCTCAATTACATTACACATGCTAATCGTCCCTCGTAAATGTAAATGTGCATGTAAATTCTTTTGGATCTTGAAAGTGTGTGTGTGAGTGTTGTGTTATGAACGAGAAGAATTGAATCTTTTGTATACTTGAATTTTCCGGTGCTCAAATAATAATAATGAAAGCATGTATAATAAAAAGGTTATGTGCTCAGATGAGATGGAGCTTCATAATTTAGGCGTCTGTATAATAACAACATTGTATATATAGGACATTTGAAAAGGCTCAAATCAGAAATGGGATTGGAATTTTTATTGATAACCAAAGTTGAATTCATTCTTTGGAGACTCTCTTTTCAGTGTAGCTTTGTTATGTCACCGTGTGGAATGTCTCGGTTGTCATTGTCATTTTTCATTCACCAACTTGCATTTTACAATTCACCATTCACGCACTCTGCTCATTCTTTTTGTCATTTGTCACTGGGAGTTACTCACGGACTCTCACACTATACGCTACACGGACACAGCCCATTTTTTTTATAAGTATACATATATACATATTCCCATTATGAGTGCAAGGATTTTTACAAACACGAAATTTTAATGAAAATTTATGGCATCTTTCACAACAATCAGTTTTTCAATTCTCCACTCCGAATTTGTGAGGAAAAATTTCCTTTTTTCTTTTTCAAAAACTCGTTACACATTATGCAAATTGCGTGTGTATGAAATGAATGAATGAATGAGTGAAATTTTTTGGATGGAAATCTTATTTCTGGATCTTAAAAAATCATTGTTTTCATTTAGGTTTTTTGCTCTCAAGATGTGGAACTTGGAACACAGGAATTTCACTTACGGTTCATCAAAGAATTCTTTGAGCGTTGTCGGACACTATACTCAAATGGTGATTAAAATTAGTCTCATTTCTATTCTACTAAATATGGAAAACTATTCATAATTTTGGCCAGATAATGTATTGTTTTTTTTTGTACGATATAATTTATATTTATAGGTCTGGGCTGGCTCTCATAAAGTTGGCTGCGGGTTTTCTCAGTGTAAAACAGCTCGAGGGAAAACATTTTTCAACTATATTTGCAATTACTGTCCCATGTAAGTTCTTTCTTTTTTTACTTACACATCAAAATTCGGTCAATTTTCATCTCCTTGAATATTCGGGGAAAAGGACAATTCAGATTTCAGACCATCCATTTCTATATTTCTATACTTCTATTTCGCAATGTGTAAACAACGTTTTTCAGTAGTCACCAGCTGTTGTTGTTTTGATGCAAAAATGACCTTGTTTTAGTTCCGTACTGAGCTTTTTATATGACGACAAGGAAAATATTTTTTGACGTTTATTCACATTTCCCCCCGTCTCGTTAAACTAATTCATAAGCTAATTTTAGGCTGAAGAATATGAATCATGTCCAAACTTTACACAGGCAATGACTACTGCCAAAAGATGTGAAGTCCAATTAACATACTATTAAAAACTATTTTAAAAAAAAAACAGTTTCAAAGTATAGAAGTAGAGTGAATGCAGAAATGTCACTTGTTAGTTAAAGTATGTATACAAATTACAAAATTATTATGGATTTATCTACATGATAATCAGTTCACAGTTTTTTTTTGAAAGTTGACAGCATTTAAAATTTACAAGTCAATCATATTTTTCTGTAGAGGACAGAAAGTTAATTGTGCAGTTTTTGTATAGGAATTTAGGACGAGTTGAACAATATTTACATGGAATAATTTTTCTTGTGATAGCCATCTTTAAAAAAATATGTATTTATGCACTCCTCATGCTTTTCAATTCCAAATTGGTCTTTTAGTTTTTTAGTTCAAGTTATATATATTTATATTTGCCAATTGTCAAATTTGTATAGTTTGTGAGGAAGCTGGTGAAAATAATGTTGTTCTCATGTGATTATGACGTAAAAAAAAAGAAGCAAGCAATCAACTGGCGTATTACCAAAAAAAGAATAATTTGATGTTGTTTTGTCTATATGTACACACGCACACACACAGTGGGAATTACATTGGGAATTTGGGCAAGCCCTATGACAGAGGACCTCCTTGTAGTAGCTGTCCAAATAGCTGCAGTAAACATCCATCCCCTGCATTTCGTCTCTGTACAAACTCATGTCCATTTGCTGGTACGAAAAAAAACTTGACAGAATAATAAGAGAAAATACCATATTTTTTTTTCATATCACACATTTACTCAGTTTTTTTCTCTAGTATATTATATGTACTATAATTTTTGAAGATTTTCCATGTTCTCGTCAGTTATCAGTAGGTTATCAGTGATATTTTGATGAAAGATTTGAAGGGAAATGTGTCTCTGTACTCTGTATATATCTTTCCTGTATGGACATTGGCGCTTTTGTATATGTTAATCTGAAATCTGTGAAATCTTTTTTTGTTTGTTGTTTAACTTGTTCATACACACATTCAGATTTGTGGGTGAATTGCCGCGAGCTTCATATGGACCATTCGCGTTGGCTGTGCGGTGATAAGAGCAAAGAAGGATTACGTCGAAGAAAATTTTGTCGAGCCACATGCTCTTGCAGAAACAAGATCATACCCAAGTATACTTTTTAGGACTTTAAAAGGACTTTAATGACAAAATGATGAGGCTGTAATGATATCATCAAAGAGAATCCACATATATAAAACAACAACTCTATGTAACCACAACGACATCCACATAATCCACATCAACAACTACACATTCAATGTCTTCTATATATCTGCACAATTCATTCAGTCGTCTTACAAGAAATTAACAACTTTACACATCTATCTTGTGGGACACCAGTGTTTTTTATCATTTGTGTTAAATGTTCAATGTGTATAAGTGCGTATATCAAAATCAAAAGGATATATAATTATAGCATTATCATTTCATTATTATTACAATATATATATATATATTTTGCGAATGAGGCTACATAAAATTTATTATCTCCACACACAAAACTCACCTGCGCTATATAAATGATAAATATATCATTGGAGAAAACCCACCAACTCACTTAAAACTAATAATTAGACACTTTGTTCTTTTTGGGGGGGGGGGGGGTACTCCTTATAATTTTTATTCTCTTACTCTTTTACATATAGTCCATGAAATATATTTACTTCCCATTATGAACAGACTAATGTAATTATTTTATTTAGTGTTAGTTGTTTATATTATTGTATAGTATATTCGTGCTACACATATGTGAATATGTGACATAGAGACTTTTGTCATTTTATATGTGGGTGAAATTATATTATAGATATGGAAAAAATTCCTTATTATAAATGGAGATTCGAGGTTAAAAAAAATAGTCGGTTACACAAGGAAAACAGCAGCCAGCCACAAAAAAAAATAGAGTGTTTGTGAAGTGTATACATAGAGCACAGGTATATAGACTGTGGACACATTCTCATTGTCAAGTTTACCAAAACAAAAGGCTATATAGACATTATGTATTTACAAATTAAAATTTAAGCTATAATGCAGAGCTTTTATTTTTAGGTAAAAAAAAGCACTGATTTTGAGGTGGAATGTTTTTTTTTTTTTTTAATGGGATGAAACGGGAAAGAGAGATTGTCCGCTGTCGCATATTTGTACATGTTAATTATGATTGTAGAAGCGTTTCGTTGTAAAGTTGTAAACGAGTAGGCAGAAACATGACGATTATATATTCTCATTTGGGATTTTTAAGTCAGTTTTTTTTTTTTATATACTGAAAAGTGTGGAGAGGAAAAAGAGAAGGAAGTGAAGTAAAGTCCTGTGTTTTCGTCATTATTATTATGTGTAACAACAATTATATAAAGTCAAGTTTTCCTTGTTGGAGCTTTTATATATTAAAGGTGCCCTTGTGCAACAATACTATATGAATATTGAACATGGATATTGATTCTTATTATTGTATCGTATATCGTAGATGTGTAGGCTTTTCAATGTATTATTTTAATGTGTAAGTATACTTTAAATAATTTTAAATCGTAAATCAATAACAAAGCTCTTGCAAACCTTCTACTGGAACGTTTGACAAAGTGCATAACGAAAATAAACGAATAAACGAATAAGGAGAGTCTGACGATGAGATTTGACCATGATTCAAGTCTTTAAGAGTTTGTATACTGATATATAGAAATCCATTATCCATAATATGATTATTTTATAGCGTAGCGTATATATACACATGAATCAAAATAACTGGAGAATACACAAAATACTTAACAATAACCAAACTGCCTAAAATGTTCATTTCAGGCAAGTCAGAAATACAGAAATATACTGCAAAGTGAAAGAGAAAGCAATGTAAGTAGGTATTTGTATGTAAGATAGATGCGTAGAAGAACAAAGTAAAAAAAAGAATGGGCAGAATTTAAGGGTGGTTTTCGTTTTACAGAAAGAAAATATTAGAATGATTTTATATAGTATTAAGTATAGAAATGTTTTTTGTTTTTGTAAATGATTTATGTAGTTGGATAATGGATGTAACTTGTTTAAGAGGAAATTCAATTCAAGGAAGGACAAAAGATCCTTCTGTTTCTTTTTGATGTGCAATAATATAATTTGTAGCATTTTTTTGTACTCTCTATTGAATATTACTGCCACTTTCAACTGTTAACATTAATTGTATATTTTTAGGATATATACTGTACAGGAGACGACAATTTATTATTATTATTGTATTATATAAGAAACAGATAAGATGATTGCATAAGCTATTACATGTGTATGAATTAAGGAAGATATTACTCATGTCTGTATTACTGTATACAACATACAAGCGCAATAAATCAATGTGGATGAAGTCTGTACGGAATATCGTTGTATGTATACTTATGTATTATATTTATATACATATATATACAGGTATATAAATAAGAGACCCTATATCTGTACAGAGAAAATTCAAGGGTAAAATAAATGACTTAATGAGTGCTAATATGTTGAACTTTGAAAGGAAATGACATTATGCTTTTTATTCGTTGGTTTCTTCAGTGATCACTGGTGATCATTCAACTGATCACAAATTAAAGTTAGTCTAGCGGAAACCCGTAAATGAAAAAATAAATAAACAGAGTCAGAGTCAGAGTTGGAGGTGAAGGAAAGCAAAATATAAAAATCTTCATGTATATCTGCATCGTATGTACTATACGTAAAGATATTTTGTGTAAGTATCTGAAGAACATCCTCAATTTCAATTCCTGTCTTATTGTGTTCTCACCTAATTTTTTCCATGCTCAGGCTCTCTTTATGTACTTAACTGTTGACTCGGATTAATAGAGTTTTTACACACACACAGAGAATCAAGAATTGCGTTTGAGGATAGACGACAGATAATGAAGAGTTGCAACTTGCAAGATGTAAACATGTTTTTTTTAAAAAAAATTATCTATTATTTTTATTGTCTTGTCTTGTCTTGTCGACTTTGTGTCGAGTCGCAAAGTACAAACTATACAAATGAAGAAAAAAAGCTTATCTAAACTTGTAATGTCGTTAGTTGTTTCATTGTGTACACCATATCTATATACATTTGCCTTCTCGAAGTATAGACATAGATGAAAATGTGAGTATATATTATAAACACTGCCGACTTTGGCAACAAGGCCGTTTTGCTCCCCTGTGTGTATTTTGATCAGAATTCTGATTTTGTCTTAAAAATGATGACTGCATATTTTAATCAGGGGAACAGTTTAATTTTTGGTGTAGTGACAAATGACAAGAAAAACAAGGCAGAACAAACTAACTTTGCCATTAACAATTGGACTCTTTCGTATATTTCGGGGGGGAGTCAATGAGTATAGAAGAGTAAAAAAAATACAGTCGGAAATGCGATGACGATCGGATATCGGATTAGATGACGAAGAAGACGACGACGAGGAGGAGGAAGAAGAAGGACACGCTGAAGTGAGCAGTCTACAGAGATTAATGTCCTGATTTTATTTTCTATAGATATATACCTACCAAAATCCACTAACTATTGTCTGTGTACTCACATTTCCATTACAGTTTATATGCGGTAGAGCCACATTTTATCGTGTATATGTATGTATAAATATATAGTGAAGGTAAGTAAATGGTTTTTGCTCATCTACAATATATATATGGAGGAATAACAAAGTTATGTTGTAATATGCTGGGTATACCATGTCAAGGTTTTTGGGCACGCCACACACAAATAATTATTCCGTATTTTGAACCGCACTAGAAACCAGGGAGGATTTTGAACCTGAACTTTTGCTTCTAACATTAAAGATTAAATACACTCGCACCGTCAATCAGTATTCCCTGCACACGCAATATGTATTTGTATGATTTTTCCCAATACGACACCCCATTTAATAAATTACATATTACCAAATGATTGAAGATTGCAAATAAGAAAATAATTTACAAGTAAAATGTGTATTTTAATTGCCGTATTGTCAGTTTTCAGTTCCATAGTGTTTTCTCTTCTCAGTATGTGCATAATTTCCCCTGCCTCTGCATGAGTAAAACGAGTCATCAGTGCTTTTCTTTATGCAAAATGTGAGGATAAAGTTTACAAATGATTCCGCATTTATTTTTCATTAGAATTTAGTCATTCAGATGACTAACTTCTTGATCCGTATCATTTTAATAATGTGTATTAACCCCTTCAACAACAATCCCTATTGTTTTCTTTCCCTTCCTTCCGACTCAAACCCTCAAAAGAGTCCAGATGTGTCATTCAAAGTTGTGACTTTTCCTTCCCAATAAATTTCTCTTATTTTTATACATACAGTTGTGCGTATATAATGAAAATGAAAAGACAAAGGAAAAATAAATTTTATGGGAGATGAGATGCCCACAATAGCAAATAACCACAAAACTACCACAACAACCAACCACACTGCTCAAACTGTTGAGTAAAGAGTAAATGCTTACAGATCATATTATACATTGCAGTCATGCTATATGCCGGCTGATTTCTTCAGAAATTCCCTCAAACTTCTAATAAACATTGGCAATGGAAACGGCTTCTTAGTCTAACGATAAGTGTAGCACCGCAAATTTTTTGCAAAACACAGTGTACTCAAACATCCAAATTGATTTACGATAATTATTCCAAATGGTGTGAATTAAACTCCGAAATGTCACTACTTTTCAGCACAAAGTCGCAATTCCTTGAATTTTGTATTATAAACAGATGGTTTTCTTATACGCTGTTCTAAATATTACTGCAAGAACTTTGCACATTCCTAAATTTCTTTAATTAATTGCTACAAAATGAGCCGTTCTATAAAAAAAAAACAGATGCGTTTGTGAAACATATTAAAATGGACACAGCTCATTAGAGCAATTTTTTTATCCGTACGGACTGCACAGAGACCAGAGAAAATTGAGATTAATTTACCGTTCCTTTTTGTAATAATTTATTAGCCACATATTTTTGTTTGCCCTTCATTTAGAATTTAGAACGAATACAAGGGATTGTAAGTATACAAATACAGTAGAGGAATATAATTCCATATGTAGATTTTGTCTAGATTCTCAGTGAATTCAGCTCAATTACTCATCGTAATGTCTTTCGTTGTCAAGTTGAACCGTTTAATTATTATTTAGTTTAGTTGACCGATGTCGTTGTGCTTTGTGCTTTTGCGGACTTTTCTTTTACATGTATATATACAGTATATAGTTTTTTCTGTTTGTTGGTGATTATATATATACAATTGCAAACTGGGTCTGCAGCATTTTCAACGATGTTGGGCCATGCATACACTTTCTGTGCATATATAAAAAATATTGTACTTGAGTCTTCCAATTAATGTGTAGTATTTGTTTGTTTGTTTGTTTGTTTGTCATAGTATATACAATATATTTGTATATATATATATAATAATGTACTCCCTCACTATATTATAGTGAGGGAGTAGAGAAGAGACATAAAAATTCTGTATACGCTTTGTACCACATGATTGACATGGGTTGGAGGTTGGAGACCCAGTGGAAAAGGAAAAAAATAAAATAAAAACGACCATCCTCTGAAAAAAAAAAACTACACATCTTGCATACAAACTCGTAATTATTATTGTTCCTAATTTTCAATGATGAGTTTGTAATGATGAGCCCAGCCTTTTTATTCCGGTGCTCTGTTGGGACTCGTGTCATTGTCGCAAACTCATCTCTCTTGCCTTGTCACAAGCATATATACGGATACGCTGTCAGCTTGGCTGCCTCAAAATAAATCCCACACTGTGTGTTCGGTTTTCTTTATTTAAATTGAAGCTTGGTCAGACTCTTGAAACTTTTCATACTTGTACTCATACGATACTACAGACGAAATCCATATACATTTCTTCTTTCTCTCTGGTTACAACCTTTGAACTTGTCCAGTTATTCCTTCATTCTAACGGAAATAATAACAATGAGAAAGTATCACAGTTCCTTTCCATCGCTTACAATCTAAAAATCAAAGTGCTACGTTTAATAAGCAATTGAATTTCCTACAAAAAATTACTTCTTGTTTTGTTTGTGTTGTGGAGGAATTAAACGGGTAATTGTATCGTTTAATAGTGGAAATTTTGTGTGTGAAACAGTGTGAAACCAAAAGAAATCATGACGGTGGGCCAGGAAAGTCTGATAATGAAAGAAGTGAATAAAGAACCGGTGTCTATTTTATCTGCCAATTTACATTCCAACCAGAGGAACTGTTTTCGTGTAAGTGACTCTTTTTATTGGCCTTCTCCACATCCAATATTTCCACTCAATTGTATCATATTCATCATACATTTTACTCGCATCAATTAGATCAATACGTGAGATGCAAGTCAATTAGTAATCATGTTGTATGCAGTTTAAATTTACAAAGGTTTCTGCATCATTTGAAATTTCCAAACAGTTAAAGATCTCCGCCCTCGCATTTTTACTTTTGTTTTAGTATTTTTTACACTCATGCACAGAGATATTCCAATGAAATTTTTAGGATATTCCAATGATATATCGGTATGCATACCGATATAGGAAAACCAATACGATTGTTTCGACTTTCAGGGGAAATCCCATGGTTTTACTTCAACTCTCAACAAATATTTCCACTGGAGAATGGAAAATAATATACGTTTTCAGAAATCACAAGGGATTTTGTGATAAAAAAAGGGTAGGTAGAATTGTAGAATTGTGAAAATGAAAATGAGTTTTAAAAGCATCAATTAAATCATACAATGGAAAATGGACATGAACAAACCTAAGGAATTCATCTACTACTTAATTCCAGTACGTAATTCCTCATATTTATTCACCCATAGGTACAAAAAAAATCAATGAAAAATTTACATACGGAAATTTTACTTTGCTCTTAACACAATCACCTTTTTTTCTGCATAGATTTCCTTATTGGAAAATCCAAAGTGTATAGATATTTTCACCCTTCCGTTTCCTTTACAATTACATTAAATCTACTGCGACGGCAACTGCGACAATATCAAATGTAAATTAAGAGATCTCCACATCTCCGTGTATTTCATGTAAGATTACAACACAAATGAAATCCTCGGTCAAAAAAAAAAAACTAATGAGCATCTGTATACGTCTGTATATATATTCTGTATTATTTACGTCTCAACAACTCGTGTCCTGTACCTGTCTGTACTTTACATTTATTCTGATTGTATTCTTAATCTAATGCCATGTAACGTAATTACTTGTCAATTTTTGTAAATTATTGTGTTCAACTCAGTGTGTCTTCAAGGTGAAGAGTAAATCGAAAAATGTTTGACATCAAGTCTCTCTTCTCAATGAGTCCATATGCTCAGACACATATTTTAAACAACAATTTAATCTGAATCTGAATCTTCAATCTCCTTGTTCCATTACTGACTGTATACATTGTACATGCACAGAGAGATATATTGTCCTGTCCACGAAGTCAAACACCCACAGCCACCAACCGCATAGCACACACACACTCTCTCTCACTCACTCTTTCCCCTCCATCTCATCTCATATCATCCAACATAAACTCGACAAACATCACTATTAACTCCAAGTTCCATTTGATCATCTCCTTTTCGTTTTATACATCAATTCGCCAAAATAGAGTAAAATATGTGTTCATGGAATTTTTTCTTTAAATATTTTGAGCTGCTTTCCATATGATTCTTTGTCTGATTTGTACTGTCAAAGTTTATCTACTAGTTTTTGGCTTTGGTTAGTCTGCATGATTTTGGATTGCAGAATTGTCAAGGTCTTCTTTTTCATTTTGAACATTGTGGGTCAATTCTGAAAAAAAGTGATTGCTCTTCAATTCCCCATAGTAATTTCTCATGTTATGAATCTAAAATATGGGAAACTGGTGATTGAGGTTGTAATATTTAGCTGACGTTGTGTTGTGTACATAGCCATGATAATTTAATTGACAACAAAACTAGTTAATATCTTACTACAATCAATAAAATGCACAATACATTGCATTTCCAATTGAACTTGACATTGCTCACGACCACAAAAAAAAGAACCCCAATATATGTATTTTAGTTTATTCAGAAAGAAGTATCAAAACTATAGAATAAAGTGTAAGCTTAACAAACAAAAGACTCGAGGATACCGCGGTGAGAATGTGCGTGATGCACCTGCATATGCTCAACAATAAAATACAATTTCCACCAAATTATCTCTCCCCTCTTCTTTAATTATGTGGACTAACAATAAGCAGTGAGCATGCATTTACCTATGTGCGTACTTTCTGTCCATTTTTACATTGAAATTATACGACCCAATAATTTCAATTCCATTTCAAAAAATTTCCAAACTCACAAGACTCATATTCTCCAAATTTCGTGTATTACCATATGCATTGCATATATGTATGTAACGCTGTATATGTTTCTTCTAGAAAGCTGGAGAAAGTCATCCATTGTGTTATTATTTGAAATATACACAAATAAAAACAAAAAAAATCTGTACTATCTTATATATATATAGGCAGATAAAAATTCAAATTCAAGTTGTGAGATTCCCCGATGCGTTTGAACACTAAAATGTTTGTAAGACAGTGTCAGCGTCTGTAGGATTTGATGTTTTCAAGGTGGGCGTGCACATTTGGGATTAGTCAGATGAAAAGGAAAACTGGGGTTCCGCTCATACCATTTTCCTCGTGTCCTCGTCGACTTATATACTTATCGTTCATATTTTTTTCTTCTTCTACGATTAGTAAACTCTTTACGACTCTGCCTGATTAACTCGGGAATTAAAGTGTGACTATATCGTACGACATACGATATGTACGAACACAGAACAAAGAAACAACTGGGTGAACAGAAGAACTGAAATACATATCAAATATGTATATATATATATGCCTATACATAAGTTAAACAATGGCATCCCCGGGTTGTCCTAAAAGTAAGTATGTATATGGAAAGTATTTACAGATATTAGGAAATTGCCATAGCACGTGTATGGAGCAACTTGACATAATGCAATAGCAATAGCTATATATTCCTATTCCACAGGCACAGGTAATTGTCATTAAATATGAAAATTGTGTGAACTGTGAGCCCTTCAAAAAGAAAAGTACTGCTCACTGCGGAATTACGTCTAATGTACTACATAATAAGGACTCCACGAGGGCACACAAATAAATACATATAAATCTTATATTAAATATGTACTTGACCCACGTGGATATACTTATACTTGTATATTTAATGCTGATTATATATTGTGTTGTTTACTGATTGTGAGTTCTGAGGACTGAAGAGGGGGGAAACGGCTGATGCATGTATTTTTATGAGTGAGTATATATCTATGTATATATTTTCAAGTTTTCAAGGCGTTGTTTCATACAGCAAACTCTGATGCGTGACACTGAATATTTTTCCATTGAACAGATGAACAGGCAGATCTCTATAGAGCAGGCTATATATATTTGATATTCCACAACTATGTAAAAATATGTAAGGCAGGAGGAATATTATAATAATCAGTCTGAATACTCTCTGTAGCCTGTATATAATCATAATCATTCCATTATTCTATAGCGACGCTCTGCTTTCATCCCTCTCTCTCTCTCTCTCTCTCTCTCTGCCTCTCTCTCTGTACTGAATTATTTTGCTGTCAAAAAAAAACTCGAGTACTCGATATATGGAAGAATACACTATAAACTATGATACTCTTGCAAAGTATTGCTAAAGCTAAAGCAAGTTCGTAGAGGATCAAGCAGGGTTTTTAGACTATTATTAATGTTGGAGAATGAAAGAGAGAGAGAGAGAGAGAGAGAGAGACAGGTGAGTAAAAGTCGTCTCCCTCTTCAATTCAACTATAGATAGATATGAAACAACAACACACACCCCCACACGTTTTAATACCTTCTTATAATTGTACATATAGAGACTCCGTACACACACACAAACACACATAGACATAGACAGCCAAAGTTGAAGTGGAAAAAAAGTAAAAATAAAAAGATATTAATCCTCTCTCGTCTCTTGTATTTGTATTCTCTCTATTATGACTTGACTTGTCTGTTGCCTGTTGTGACTTGAAGACTTTGAGCAAAATCAAAATCAAAAGCAATAGCAAGAACAAGGGGAATAGAATAGAATAGAACAGAACGCAACGCTGTATTGTTTTGCTTCGTTTCCTCTCGTTTACTTAAAAATCTTGACTTTCTTGTATTTATAGTATACACATAGAGAGGGAATTGACTGACTGACTGTGTGTGTGTGTGTGTATAGTTGGGTAGACAATAAACTTCTCGCCAGTAAATCCTGTCTTTTGTCCATGACGCTCAGTGGCTGATTTTTCGTCTTGTCTTGAGTCTTGAGTCTTGAGGAGTACTCAGACCGACGTACCATGCCATACTTTGTACTATGTACACATATATATAGTATTATATTCTGTGACACGCTTGGTGAGTCGTCCTCATAGAGCTTTGGGGAATTTGAAAATTAAATTCAAATCCAAAAAATCTACAAAAGTACCAAGATCGTCTACAACGACGGACGACGGAACTCACATCGTCCTCATCATTTATTCTTCAAGTTCGTGATTGTTGAAAGACACTACATTAAATCTCTCACTTGGATTTGAATTGTTTACTTTGGTGCACATAAGTCACAAGTGGGACATGAGATTCGATTCTGGACCATCATTGCATTTCATTTAATTTGAATTTGAATTCTACCACTGCGGACAAAAAAATCTGAAGGAAAAATACAGGCACAAAAGGAGACGGAATTCCAGGAGGGATTCGAATATTTCCTATACGTTTAAATGGGAAAATGAACACACGCAAGAGAGTCGGGATTGTAGAAATTTAAGTCGCAACTTGTCAGTATATATAGTTTTCAAGTGTGGAATAAACGAAATAAACGATTGTGCTCGAGTCGTATTCGTATAGTGCTGAGTGCTGACTCCTGACTGAACAGTGTGACAGCGACATGTAGAAATATACAAAAAAAAAACTGTATATACGGATTTGCATTGACATTGTATATATAGGAAATGTCAAGCGTCCTCGTGTTTTGATTCTCACCACATCATTTCATATTATTGTGGTAAATGGGAGATTTAAATGTGCGACCGACGATGCATTGTGCAGAAAATTAATATAAAAACCGAGCATTATTTTGTTTTATAACGTCCAAAAGTTGATAATTAACAAGAATGAGATTTACTTTCTCGGAGTATGACTTGAGTCAAATTGACAGGATATAATGTGCAAAAAATTGTTGTTCGTACGGTAAAAGACATGAGATTTCAGTGTGCCGTCTTGTCAAGCTAAATTTGGGGAATTTTTCGAGTGGATTATATTATACCTATACATTACTTTAGGAAATATATATAGTGAAGTGATGCGACACACACAAAGGATGAGCAGCTTTGAAAACACGCTGACTCTCTAGTGACATTTTACACATGAAATTACGTTCCAATTGGTTTGAAATATATATAATTTCATGACTATATAAATATTCTCTCATATTATATAGTCTCACGTCTGGCGGTGTATCGGAATTGAATTGAATTTACTCGAGTGTTCATTCCCATAGTCACAGTAGATTTCTGAAGGATTTCTATTGGATTATGGAATTGGAATTTGGATGGTATTGTTTCTGTTTCTATATTATACATATGTGTGTAAAATTACAACGGTTGTATATATATAACTCCTGTGAGACTAACTGACTGACTCGCGTTCTCTCGAGGAGTCATAACTGTTCACGTGTGTTCCCCTTATTCGATTCGTGTCATTAGTCTTAAATGGTGTAACAAAAGTCCCACAAGTGACAAAATAAAATGGGAGAGACGGAGACATATCAACATAGTTTGCATAGCTTTAATAGTTTTATTAATGACTTTAGTCATAGTGGTGGGTGCAATATCATTACACATAGTAATACCATCCATGTTGGAGATGACCATGGTGGGAAAAAGTACAAATTAAGACTCAAATTTGATGGAGCTTGTGCTCTGGAAGTGGTTCGACTCAACGGTGGACATTTCCAGGTACATATATACACATATACATATAATTATCACCAGACCAAAAACTAAAAAGTCAAAAACAAACTCAAATAACAGTCAAAGAGTTTGAACTGTTTGAAGTCCTCAAATTGAAATTAAAATAATTACACATTTCTCTAACCACAAAGGGAAAATATGTCTTTTTTTACTGCCTAAATAACTGCTTGGATGATTTACAAACTGTTACATACTGTATTTTCACAAGTCATTTTATAAAAGGACACACAATTGTTTATGAGTTTCCAAAGTCAGACAATACAGAAAATTATTTTGAGTCAGTTTTATTGATTAATTGTGGTTTGTGGTGATTTCAAATTCGAAATCTTGAGATATCACCGAGATATGACAGAAATGTTTTAATTATGTCACTTATGAAGTAACAAACAGAAAATTTGATGAGAAAGTAAAAGTTTGTTTTGTATAGTATTGTATAGTATGCGTGCAATTTTTAGTAAAATAGATTTATGAAATTCAAAGTGAACTGGGAGATCAGAATTGGTGGTCAAAAGCATATGTTAATTTTATAGATAATTATGAAATGGAAATGGAGAGAATTCGTATATATGTGCTGGCAGACAAATCAAAGCACAGTTCACTCTTTTTGTCTGTCTTAAAAACTGAAGAATCAGACCTTTATGTTCTATAGCTATTAAACAACAAATGCAACGCCTGTCGTTGACTCATTTCCCGGATGCGCATTTCGTTTTTTTTTATATTCTTGCACACCTGTCTGTCTTAACCTTTAGCTTTACGTAACAACGTAACAAGGAACCACTTAGATCAACAACAAAAAAATTACTAGTGCAGAGTGTGCAGACTATACACTTGAAAATCCAGTATAGGGCTTTATTCCATTCATTTTAATATATAAGCAGACATAAAAAATCTCTGCGAAACAGAAGCCAAAAACAAGAAGCTTAGCTCACAATAAACAGGTATATCAATTTTACAGTGAAAATCCTGCAAAATGGCATTTCTAAGATATATATCGTTTTGCTATATTCAATATCCTCATCGTCAGTTTTTCAGTAGTCCTTAACTTTTATAATCAGTATACATACTTACTATCACAGTCCGAAGGTTTTTATAGAAAACGTATATATAAACGAGAATGAAATTCACTTCAAACGCTTCACTTTGAAAGGGAAAATGCACGAAGTATAGATCTTACAAAATCTACATTTACTGTGTGGGCTCATTCTAAATTCTAATTCTACAAAACACAGCAACACCAATACCATGCATGAAAAGAACAATGCTTAATTACATGTGCAATTAGTTACAGGGACATATTCAAATATTGACGTTGTTTCGTGTATTGGTTTTCAGAATTTGACACATTTGGACATTAGTGGGAATTCAGCTGAAAAATTGGATTTGAGAAGTTTGTCCAGACTGGAATGGTTATGCTGTTCGAAAAATAATTTAAGTATCCTCTCGCTGTCTGGAAACTCACTAACATACCTGGACTGTTCACACAATAGTAAGTTTTCTCACATATAAATAATACAATGTAAATACATATATATATATGGGAAATCAATTGCGATTTTAATTAACATCAAAATGAAATACGGCTATTCCATTAACTAAAATACACTTTTGGTTATGAAATGAAAATCCATTGTTGCAACAAAAAAAAAAGACTAATATTTGACCTTTCAAAAGTTCATTGCTATATATGTTTTTATGAAATCTTTTAATATTTTCCTTTCAGTTTCAGAACCACACTTACACACACTCAAAAACAATTCTTTATCGTATTCAGACAAATTAATCACGTTCCTTTGTCTAATGACTTTTACTAGGTCATGAATAAAACTGTAATTAAATGATTAAATGTAGATTTTACAGTAAATGCATTCCATCTGTAAAAACTGAGAGAAGGTGCAGATCTCTGTTCTCTGTTTAAATATATGTACAAAGAATTAAGAATCGAGAGTGTATGTACATTTTTTTTTCTTCATGCCTTTTTCTGTCGTCCCTATCTCATTGTAAATTGTTACATCCTGCTGTAGTACATAATAGACTTTCTACATATATATACGTAAAGCATGGAGCGTGTCAAACTCTCGGCATCCCATCAGCAAGGCTATCTCCCCTCCAAATCTCTCGCAAAGATCAAAAAATATTCCTTTTCTTTTGTAACCATATGCCATGAGTTTTTCTTCGAGAAAATTAAGAAAATTAAGGATTATATATTCTTTCCCCTTCACACACGCTTACATCTGAAATCTAAAATATTATATGAAATGCCTATTTGTATACGTTGAAGGTTCATGTAATTTTTTTTCGAGTATATGTATACTTGACTGTCAAGTCAACATAGAGTTTCGTCCACGCTCCCTTTTACCCTCATGAAATATACTTAATACAATTGGTTTCTATATATGTATACAATTATTTGCATCAAGTACCAAGACGCCATGTAATTAGCATAAAATACAGATATGTATAAAAAAAAAATTCAATTTAAACACTCATTTAATGACTTGAAGCTTTTAGCCGGAAAGTGAGTTGTGAGTTTGATGAGGTTCGATCAAAAGAAGCGAGAAACAATGTATAAAGTAAAGCGATATAATATATTATATGAGAATCTCTAGACACATGTTTTTCAGATGTCAAGGATTTTTTTCTAATCCGTAAACATTTCTCCAATTGTCGTTTTTTTGTTTTTTGAGTGTGTAGGCATTTAACGTAAATGTAAGTATATAGAGGATTTTTATTAGGGTCCTCCTCATCAAGTTAACCCTGGCATTTCATGTTAGTATATATATTTCAATATGTAAACCATATTAGTACTCTCTCTCTCTCTCTCTCTCTCTCTCACTCAAGAATGAATTTACGGTCAAACGTTTCATTGTTACCCAATATGGGAGTTTTTATTACAATCGGACGGTAATGTCACAAGTCAAATATTAAAGAGTCGTAAAATGTTTTGCTTTGTCTCTTTATTTATTTATTTTTCATTTCCATTATGAAAAAAAGACGATATTTTACTCAAAAGAAGCAGATGCTGAATAATTTAGGGACAGGTTAATTTTAATTAATTTGAAATTTTCATTCCTTTCATTTTTCATTTCAGATCTTCAATCCATATCCATTGACCCAGTGCCTAATAATTTATCCAACTTGCAAATCTCATTGTAAGAAACATTTTTTTTAAATGTATTATCACTATACTAACAATAAGTATTTTCTACACATTGTCTATGGCTTTTTTTGGTCTTTTGTAGTTTTGTCTTTTTGTCTTATCGTATAGAATGATCTACAGATCTACATAGAAGATTTTCCTAATCAATTTTTGTAGAGCCTTCTCATACGATATGTTCAGTTCACTGTGAACATATACAAACTTTGCTTCTTTTTTCCCTCTGATTTGAAATTCACCAACTAAAATGTTTATATTGCTTTTTTTTCAGTAATAATTTAGAAGATCTTCCACCTTGGCTCTGGATAATTCCGGATTTATCCCTCGTCTATGCATCACACAATCGAATTCGGCAGTTGGACTGTAAATTCCAAAATTGTCTATCTCATCTCCCAATCCGTGAACTCCATTTACATTGTAACAAAATTGAATTCGTGTCCAAGGATTTTATACAGAGAGCAACAAGGTATAATATATTTCCCAATCCACATGCATTTTCTTTTTTAATTTCACTTTCATCTCATGATAATATATGACCATATGTTGGGAGATCGATGAAGAATCCACTGAATGTTCATTAGATCATTGTTTAAAATTGTGCGTGAGGCAGAAAAATATACGATAGAAACAAATAAACAACAACGTCTTTGACAATGTAATTTACACGGTATATCAGAAAGAAAGGAAAGCTACTTACAAAATTAGAGTTGATATATAAAACGTTCAAAATTACACAAAAACTACACAAATATACACAAAACCCATCAATTGTTTACGCTCTAGTTTTACTTTCTATATTTATACTGTATTCAACTGTCTTTGTGCACGCACACGCTTGCAACGTACAACTATAGTCTATAGTCATAAAACCATGCATCAGAGCTGCTTGAATATGAAATATTTTATTAATCGTTATTTACAATTACATATATGGAAAATCCAGATACGATATCTTGTTGCATTTCTTTCCATTTTCTCTCATTGTCAGTATTTCAATTTTGAATGTAAATGACTACATTTTCAACCTGTTATTTTGTCGTTTGAACAAAAATGAATCTTATATCGTACTTCAATTGATTTCCCTTTCCTCTGTGTACACACGAAAATCTTGAAATGATCTCAATTTCATACGAATGTTGTGCAAAGAATGAATTGATGTTCTTAAAAAATATTGTTAGCGCATTCAATATTTACTGTTTGATTGTGATTCACCATTTGTGAAGTCATCATAAAAATAAAAGAGAGATTGAGAAGAACAGAATATATCGTACATAGGTAGGCAGAAGTGGTACTGATACAATTGTTGTCGCTTTTGTTGTCAAATTGTACGTATTTCATGTACAAAAAATGCATTGACAAGGATATACTTTCTTTCTCTGTTTTTCTTAAAAACATTGTAAGCAAAATAAAAAAATGAAAAGAGGAATCGTTTATCTCAATGGGAAGCCGTCGAGACCCTACACGACTTTTAGACTTTTTTGTCATTTTTCCGCTAGCTTGAATTTGCACCAGTCTGCATTGTATACATTATTAAACTTATACTTATGTACAGACTGCAGAATCATGAGTCGTGATGAGATAAAATAAAGTAGTGATTAGAGATTAGACGAGTAGTAAGATCACATTTCAAATTCAAACGTCTCCAAAATGGTTTTTCGCAGTCCCTCTGCCTACTTGAATACAAATAAATACTAACCAAATACACCAGAGATAGTTTTTTTAGTAATACTTACGATATACAAAGGGTTTTTTTTATCAAGAAATGAAATCAGCATGCATAATGTTGATTATTATTATTCTTGTCTTTATCTCTAGTATTTTGGATGTCAATGTCGATTCATTCTCGTCGTCTTTTCATCGTCGTTGTGGTACATAATAACAATATTATTATTATGAATCGAGATGCTTTAGATAAAAGACAGACGTACATCTTTCCAAAATATTTAATGGCTTCATTGTTGTACACATGGGACTTTTTTCTCCGACGAAAAAAGTAAAACAAATTATGCCATCTCCATTAAAAATTAAAACTACCGTCCTTTTGTATTGTATTGTATATTTTGCCCTAGTCAAAACCAAACGAAACTCAAAACTAAATGGCGAAACATGGTCAATCAATTATTAAAATAATGATGCTAAGGCCTCATTTCACATAGAACAACAAACCACATAATAATGATACAAATAATGTACTGGGGAAAATACATTTTACCAATTAGTAGACGACAACAATAACAAAGGGAGTTCGAGAGCTGATAGTCATAGGTCAGAGACCAACTTATGTACATTCGGACAATAATCCCCAATATTCTCTCTCTCTCTCTCTCTTTCTGCAAATATTTCTTTGTTTGGGCAATCGAGTCAAAGATGAATACAAAAAAGAAAAGAGAGAGAGAAAAAAAACGTTTCCATCTTAATCATTTAAAAGTTAAGTTAACGGAGTCAATAGTCGATGGTATCGAAGAAATCAGTGTCTGTGTGAAATGTGAATGGATGTGTTAAATGTATGATAATTACAAGTCCATGATTAATGATTACATGACCACCAAGCACTGTTTATCTTGAAGTGATCACCTGTTGCTGTTGTTGTGTTGTAATCCGCAATATAGCTGTAGTTCTAGTAAAAATCTAGACGTTGCTTATAGACAGACGGGTAATAAATTAGTAGGTACATTTCTCTCTCTCTCTCTTTCTTATGCGTATCCCATCCCCGGACGATGGAAGATGATGGCATGGATAAATGGACTCTGAGATGCTCCATACAAAATGGATAAATCAAAACAGAAAAATTCATGGTCGTATAGTCATATCTAAATCTCTGTTGTTCATTTTATTGTATTGAATTGTATGCGTGTGTATCTGTATGTGTGTTTGTGTGCGGATAGAATGTAGGAACGGGCAAGGGCTGAGAGTGCCTTCAGACTATGAGTTATGAATTATGAATAGTAAAACGAAACAACATATATATACATAAAGGGATGCGTATTTTGACATGGGATTTGACATGGTCGTTTGGTTGTTCGTAATGGTTCCTATATAAACTTGTACGGATAATTGTATGTGATTTATTCATTTGTGTTTTGTTTTCTCAGGTATTTAGTGTAATCAATTTTTTGAAATAATTTATATCGTTTTTCCCTGTGGACAGATTGAAAGTTCTTAATCTCAGTCAGAATTTGATTGAGCACATGCCGAACTTTGGGAAAAGATGTACAATTCAAGAATTATTTCTCAGCCGAAATCGTTTACAAGATACTGAAGACAAAGATGCACTGGATTTCTTACTCGAATGCTTTAATCTTCGAAGACTCTACTTGGCTTTCAATAAAATCGAACATATAAATGAAAGGTAAAATTCCTCATTTTTAATTTGTACATTGTATACCAATACATTGTAAATTGTACCTAATCCATCGTTAACCGTCATTTCCATATTTTAAATACTGCACAGTCAGACATTCAGACATTCGCCAAAGGCAAAGGCTTGAGCAGTCAAATCCATATACGCTCTAGACAAATAAATCCAATGTTTATTGGGGGGGAAATATTGTGAATATTAATATAAGAAAAATGGGGAATGGTCAGTGGTCAGAGAAAGAGAGAGAGATGAATTATGATACTAATTTTCATGAAATGATAATTCTATTGTTTTGCAGGTGCATCGGAGCATGGAAAAGCCTCGAGGAACTCATTTTATGTGGAAATAGAATTCGCAATTTGCCCTCAAAAATCTCTTCCTTGACTAATCTTCGTGTACTGCGTGTGCATGCGAACCGCCTTGAGAATGCACCAAATATCACTAAAATGCCAGCTCTCAAAGTCGTTGATTTGTCACATAATAATCTACGGAAACTAAATTTGGATAACCTCATTGCGGGAGGAAGTTTAACGTATCTGGACATTTCTTGCAACGAACGACTTTTCCTCAATCCAGAAAAACTGAACAATCCCAAGTAAGTAAATTGCATTTTATTCGAATTTTATACAAATTTCATCATCACTCATTCTCACGGTTCTGTTTTTGTTTTTTGTCTATAATTTACAAAAATTTCCTTTTTTGAAAATATTAAAGTAGGAGACCAATGAATTTAGTGGAAGTTTCCAATCCCCGAAAGCATGTCAACTCTGCTCTGAGTAATAACGAATTCCCTGCCAATCCTCCGTGGGATTTGGGCTTTTCCGAACTTCCCGACACTCGCAATCAACTTTTGAGTGTAACTCAGTACAGGTATAATTGAATTAAAAAATAACTCTCATTCATTATATGATTATTCCATATTGATTGAGCTATAATAAAATCCTTATTTTTTTCTATATACATAGGGATGTGAATCTCTCTGGTGGGAAAGAAGCTCTATTTGGGATATTTGACGGCGGAGAGGGGAATCCGACAGCACCTAAAACTATCACAAAGTCCATATCAAAAATTTATGATATCGAGAGGAATATTGAAGAAACTCATCAATCGTCACTCAATACAATGAAATACACTCTCCTAAATGCCATGAAGTAAGTCCAAGTCAAATCATTTTTGTCGTTTACTTCATATAAACGAAGCAAAAGCTGACGACCACAAATATTCATTTCTGGACATGTTTTTTTTTGTGGTGGTATATAGGAATATTCGCCAACAAGGGAATAATCGACCAATGCAAGGGATTCTGTGTCACTTATCTATGGAAGAGGATCCTTTACTCCAAGGGAAACATCAATTCATACTAAATCTGGCCATGATCGGAGGTATCCGTTGTGTTCTGGTGGAAGCGGGTAAAAAGTTGACACGTCTTATGGATATGGACGACACAAACATTTTTGGAGATCCCCAACAACAACAACAACAACAGCAGCAACAGCAACAAGAACAACATCAACAAACTCAAGACTCTGGTCATAGCAGTGTGGAGAGTAATGGAGAGGGAAGTGTGGGGAGTAATAATAAAGTGAATTCTCATTCAAATAATTTAAATGGGAATATCCCGGATCCAAAAATATTACAAATCCATTTGACTCCATCCGCAGAATATTTGATAATTGCAAATCAAAGTGTGTGGAGTCATGTGAGTGAGAAGGAACTGGTGGAAGAGTTGGAAGTTCATCGTCATAAAAAAAGTGTTTTGGTGGCCAAGAGAATCACGGACATGGCTCAAAGTCATTCCTGTAAACAAAGTCTCAGTTTGATTTTAGTTCGATTCAAATGGTACGTCTCCTCCAAAATCTCGACAGAGTCTGTGAGTACCAAGTTCTCTTCTATAGGGGAATTTGGTCCGTTGAGTTATTGTAGTGGCTCGTCAGAATATTCGGATGTGTCCAATCCTCTCGTGTCCGTCACCACTCCGGATAGCGCCATTGACACGGATCGTTCGTCCGGAGAAGGAAGTCTCAGTGGTAGCAAAGCATCTTCAGGGAAAGCACATAATATTAATAAACATATCGAGGAGAATGATTTCTCTAATGAGAGGAAAATAACTAAAGTTCAGGTCAATGGAGATGACAGTAAAGATCATTTAAATGAAGACATTGTGTCCCTCGCCAATACTTCCATTTCCCAAATGTCCGTCGAACAATTCAGGTAACTTTTTTTCATTAAGTATATATTTCCTATATTTTACCTTACGTTTTTTTTTTTTTGAAAGTGAAAGCACGAGAGAGAAAGTGAGCAATAAAATATTTGCAGTGAAAGAAGTTTAGAACAAATCCAGATGTGTGTGTGTGCGTATGTGTTTTTTTGTATGTACATGGGGACTTTCTCTTACTTTCTTTTGACAGATGTTGGGAGTACATGCTCGAGCAGAATACAAAACTCCTTTTCAAAAAAGAATTGGATTCCTTGTCCAAAGGAGTTTTCACTCGGAATCAAAAACTCCGGAAATCCGTTCATTTCCCATATCAAGAGAAACCCACTCAACAACAACTCAATCAAGTCCCACCCATGACAAAAAATGTGAAGAATCTCCCGGCAACGTCCATCATTATGCCACATTCAAAATCCGGAAGTCCCGGATTCTATACTTTGAGTAAAGCAAAATCCCTTTCTCATCTTTTTGGTGGGGAGCGACCAGCCACGGATCAAATAACATCTTTAATGCCCTCAATGACGTCCACGACGACTCAAACTGGTCCCATGTCCAATAATGCAAATGCATATGGAACCAAACCCGTCAAATCTCATTTCCCACTTTTTACTAATTCCAATTCCGCTTTTCTTGGTAGTGTCCGCTCGTCCACCAGAGCAACAATTCTCGGCGGACCGAATGCAGCTTATTTTGGTAGTGTTCAACGTCTCATCCCTCCCCCACCACCCCCACAAATCCCCACCAAATTCTATGAAAATGATGAGATCCAGGAAGTGAGGAATTATGAATCCATCGAACATGACAGTCGACTCAAGAAATACTGGGATGATAAAATC
This sequence comes from Gisinianus flammeolus, assembly GCA_034699125.1. Taxonomy (NCBI): domain Eukaryota; kingdom Metazoa; phylum Arthropoda; class Collembola; order Symphypleona; family Katiannidae; genus Gisinianus; species Gisinianus flammeolus. The sequence goes on from JAIUND010000291.1 coordinate 48,360, forward strand.
ACGGAACTGTAAAAAGTATATAATACTGTATACAGAAAAAACAGCATTTTAAACTAGTAAGTTGCAAAAAAATATTACAATTTAAGTAGAATACTTTCCATAGTTAGTACTAGACTAGATTAAAAGTAATACTATAAAATTAACATGTAAGCGGTAGGTTACAGTTATATTTTTTATTGAATATTGATGATCATGCATTTATTTACCGAATTGATCTTAGTTTTAATTTATCAAAACAACAGAAAAAATGTAAAATGTATACATACAACAAAAAACATTTTAGAAAATCTTTAGTTTCTAATGACTTTGTAAACCCCTTTTTGTCCATATATTTATGCCATTCTACGTAAATACAATACATGAAACATTTTAATATATGCCAGATACAAACATAGAAACCATAATATATAGATCTTCACAATCAATATACCCGAGAGTATACTTTTAATTTAATACAATGGACGTCTCTTTATAGCGGACACCAAACTAAATTGTATAAAAGCTATCTGAACTGAACACACACTTTTGCAATTATGTAACAAAACAATACCGTGTACATTTTTAGTATATACAAAAAAAACCTCTGATTCTGTCATACTCATATATACTTTGAATTGAAATCGAAATACCCTGTGATGACTCATTTATACTGCCTGTTTATCAAATGTTCACTGGAAAATCCAATTAAAATTGAACCGCTAAAGGCAATTACTTAATTATATTACAAAACAAACCCTTTACTCGACTATATATGTTTATTTTTTTTCATACAACAAAAAACCTATCGTTTGATTGGATTGAAGCTCATCCTCATCCGTTTCATGTAAAACAAAAAAAAACGTTCCAGGACCTCCTGAAATCATAACAAGCGGAAATTCCTCTTAGCTATTGCCGTGTATTTTGTTTTTGGTTGGCGTGGTCAAAATGAAGCTTATGACCGCTAACAGGATTGAATTCCAGGATTCTTAATAATAAGTAATATATGTAACAATAATCCCATTACTGTTGCAGTAAATACGTACATACGTATAGGGAAAAGCCGAAAAGAGAATTTTAGAATAGTCATATCCTCATATTAATCAAAGAATAGATACACAACAATATTATAGTATTATATTATAATGAAATGTGAAACAAAAGCTAAATACAAGTCCACAGTTACTGTAAATATTTGTATGTTGAGTGGCTTGTCAAAAATAGTCGAACAGTTTGAAGTAGAGGTAATAAAAAAAATAATAATCGGACGATTGAAATTTAATATCAAGTTATTTATGATTTACAATCATCTCAATGCCAATTAAATCTCTGTTTGACACAAAGTATCCTGATTAGCTTTAATATTATATGTTGATGTTCTTTTTTCCCTATTGAAAATTCAACTTAAAAAGCAACTTATATCAAACATATACTAAACGACCATGTAACTTCCATCTAAAACACAAAAACTGGTCAATTTCTTCACACATTTTTTTCTACTATAGGATTCTATATATGTATGTGTGCAAGTTTGGTTTCTCTCTTTTCTTTTCTCTTCGCATATACCTGTGTAAAACGAATCAGATGTAGATTCAACGTTTCATAATGTTACTTTTTTTTTTTTTAAATATCCTTGCTGTGTAGTACATTTTTTCATTTTAAACGGAGGAGCATGAGATCCTAATTGTAATTTTATAACCTGCAAGGACTACAAGGAATCTCAGAAACATGTTTATTTGACAAGAGTGTTCTTGTATTTAATGCAATATATATATATAGGTATATATATAATAATAATAAAATAGAAAAAGAACAGAGACGAGATCGCAAAGTACTACTACAAACTATACAACTACAAACATATATACGAAATGATTTCTTCCAGTTCTTCTTGATTTCAACAAAGACAAGTTTGACATGAGTATATTACCAGTGTATATATGAAAAGGAGCCAAAAAATCGAAACGTCCTGAAACAAAACAGAGAAACAAACGAGAGACTCTCGTATGCACGGTATGGAAAACAAGAGAGAGAGAGGAGATACCATGTATACTTATATATATATATATATATATATATAAACATACGGATACATAATAGATATCCAATGTTCCAAGTCCTTTCAACCTCCTACAGTGCAAATTGTTGCCATTTATCTTGTCATTAATCTCACCCAGGAGGGCTCACTCTCCCAATCCCAACCTATATATCAGCTATATAAAAATTTACTGCAAAAACATTTCAAGCAGCATATGTCTAGAATAGACCAACATTAGCAATAGCAACACGGAATGTAAAAAATATATATACATCTATACCGTAACATGTGTAAAGAACAATGTTGTCCGTACAGAATAAATATGTATATGAAACTATAACCAGCTATCTTAAATGCTAACAATATACACGATGATGATGAGGATCCTGATAAAGAGGTGGAAAAATTGAAAATCTGGTCGTATCACCGAGAGCATGATGCAGAGAAAGAGAGAGAGAGAGAGAGAGAGGAGGACAAGAGGATTTTGAGCACTCAGTGTACAAATACACATCCTTATTTCCACACTACACATCCTGAATGCAAAATTCTAGTTTATATAGTTTATAAAATATGTGGACTTGGTGGACGTCGTGTATTTAACATGAGTATATTTTCCATTTGTATAGCCTCTGGTCCAGTTCTGTGATGTAACTTTTCTCTCTCCCCTTCTCCGCTCATCTATCTCTCCCTGATGCAAGTGAAAACTAAGAAAAGAAATGATTATTTATCAGGAAGGCATACAGTCATACAGTATATTATATATATACTGTACCTACATGGATGAATCATCTCAACTCACAACTACGCGCAGCTTCTTCCCCACATGAAATGAGCCTTCACAAGGTGATCATTGTGAGTAGTTACAAGGTATTAAGGAGATAATGCCAAAATGTTACAGAGTTAATGGGCAAATGGTGCCAAAAAACAACAAGGGAAACATACCACAGCAAAACAATAATAATAATCCCTATCGTCTCCACTCATTGTCAGTTCACACAATCAAACAAGAATGCTCAACTGACAACCATTTTAATTCCACATATATATCGTACTGAATATGACTTTAGCTTGTAGGCAAACATATTATGAATTAGACTATAAAAATGATAAAATAAATATCTATACTTTTTCTGTCCAAGAGGGAATAAATGAAATATTCAAGTGCAAATTGGTAAGATCAAAATCAATCGTAAATTGTTTTGTTGTTTTTGTCTTGTGTTGGTTCAACTTGAAAACAAGACTTGAGAATATTGAGCTCTGCCATGCAGGTTTCTTTTAATCTCTGTATAGTTCTTTACACACATAAAAAAAATTTGGTTATTAATTAATGTGTATAAGGAAAAGTTCCACTGACCGCTCAGTACAGTTTCTCTGTGTATACGAAGAGTGTGTCTATGTGTGTGTGTGTGTATGCTGAGAGGATATGAAGATGATCTTGCACCTGTGTTTTCTTTCAAGTATTACTTATTACTTGATGTACTACTGTAGTACCTACAGTGCAAGCAGAAAAAACACCGCTATGAAATGATCCTTTTGGTAATACAATTTTACAATTATGATTCACAACGACTTATGGCACGACAAACAAATGTTGTACGTACGTAGCATTTTATTACGCAGAGTCAAGATGAAGATGAAGGAACAGAAGAATAATATGAAGAAAAAACAACGATGGAATGATGAGCACTCATATGTAGCTTAATTACAGGTCTTTTCAATAGTTTCTCTCTCTCTCCCTCTCTCTCTCGCGTCTGCAGTAGTTGTGAGTAGTATAGAGAATCTGAATCTGACTGAACGTAGAAAATTGCTACACAGTGGAATTTAATTGCATTTTTCACGTAAAACTCAACTCAACTTAACTGTCCCTGACATTTGCTCATCTGCTCTTTAGTAACAACTACAACTAAGTACAACTAGACTGACCAGTAGTGTTAATATTTTGCGAGTGACTTTTCTAGTCATTTTCATACGAAATACAGATAATCCTCTGTTAATATGTTATATTATATAGTTTGTTGGTAGTTTGAGGAATCATCATGAATCATCATCATCATCACATCCCTTGCTAAAAAAACTCAAACGTTTTTCTTTTCCTCTCACTGGAAAACCCTCATCTCATCTCATTTCGTATATACGATATTTATTTAAATGCCTTTACATACTGATACAACCACATTGTCGATTGTCGATTAATTGTGGATAAATGAACGAATCCTGTTCCTGTGAGTAACCCAGTCACAGTAATAATAATTATAATACATGCATAGATGTATACCATTTCATCTTTTCATGCATTCAGGGGCGCATACTTAAATGTTTTAAGGTTGAGGGACTCATTCTGTGTCAGTAGTCAACAGCCTCATCAAGTCATCAAGTCACACACAACATCTTTACACTACGATAAATTTATATTCTATAGTTAGAAAAATTCTACACATTTCAAGCTCCATGCAAATTATACGACTGCTTCACAACTTTAACTAGTTTAAATTGTTAGTAGAAGAGATGACAGTTAAATATTCAATCTTAACCTGATAAATATATCTAAATATGTAATTTTATTCTCTACATTTGCTCTTCATATAAATTCTAAAATGGGAAGACAAAATTCTGTACTTGTTTTTAGAGTCTTTTGTCATTCACTTCAAAAAATGAAAAGTATATACTTATAACGAAAATAAATGTACATGCTTCAAAATCTGTTTTTCTGTTTACAAGTGCTTTCGTGTTTTAAGCCTTCATGTTTTTTGTAACCAAAATAAATAATGAAAAAAGCGAGAAAGAGAGAGAGAAAGTTCAAGTGGTCATAACATTATAACATAATATGAGGAATGAGAATCCATTTACCAATCTGTTTCATTCACATTGACCAGTGAGTGGCAGTTTTGACAATAAAAGAGTTACAAGATAATTTAGAAAGATAAATTGAAGAATTTACCATAATTTATGATGTTTATTATTATTCATAAAAAAAAAGACGTAAAGGTAATCAGTACATCGACAAAATATGACGTTAAACAACTTGGATTAGCTTGTAATTGTAAGTTGAACCAAGTTTCTTGATACTCATAAAACATAGCCATAAAATATGCCCATTGGAGACAGACACAAACAGCATGTAAAGAGCTCGAATCTCTTTCCCCGTCACTCACAATCCTCTCGCTCTTGGCTCTCTTTCATGAACATCATTTCATTTCATTTGTTATGGTCCCCCGTACAGGGAATTTATAGGTCAACACAGCAACAAAACAAAAGCATGTAAATGCAGATGAGTGGCTATAAGAAATCAGAAATCAGACCACAACCGATCATTTCAACTGTACACTCAAATGATGATACTGGCAAATGCAATGGTACGAGTAATATAATTCCATCCGACTTGAAAACGTATTCATTTCATTCAAAACTTAAATGACTTTTTAAACGTATACGATTTAAATCAAACTCCAATCTCCAATAATTTATGATTGTAAAATATTTACTATTCGGATGTCTCTCTCCGTACTCTCTGCACATGACAAAAAAACTAATTGAGAATTAGTATGAGGAAATTGTTCGTGGAACTTTATATACCAAATAAAGTGTTGTGTGTACTATCAATTATGGATAATGCAAATGTTATCCTTCTCCAAGAATAATTTGACTGTGCACACACTCAACGGGCATTTAGTTAGTATATTTATTTAACATTTACAATTCATATGATGAAAGACTATATAGGAGAGAAAACTAAAAAAAAAAAAACTAGGAGTTGTGTGCAGATTGTATAAGACTAGGGCAAGGTTCATCCACATGTACGTTTGTTTTGTTCAAATTCCTAGGCGTGCTGAGACTCATGAGAAAACTCCGTGGACTACACAAGGAAAAGATATTTAAAAAAAACCGTTCCTATATATACAGAAACTACAGATATGTATACATACTCACATATACTCTCGTCAGTTATTAGTTAAGCGAGTAATTCACAATACTCGACGATTCAGAAGGTCTCATCTCATACATGTACACATAACACTGTCCATAGTGATGGAGATCAGGAATTGGCGTCTAACTTTTAATCCTTGTGATTACTACATGTTGAACGTAACTAAAGTAAGTAAAAATGATATTTGATATTATGTATTATGGCATGTGTGGTTGAATTTCCATCAACAACCCTGGCTTTTAAAATGTTAAAGTTAAAAAAGGTGGGGCACCTTCGCCTTACGAATATCCTGCATATTGCTGCATATTGGTCAAGGCATAAGGCATATCCTACAAACTACAAACTACAATCTATCGAGTATTGAATATTGATGGAGTGGAAGCATGAGCAGCAGCAGCAGCAGGAGAATCAGAATCAGCAGTAACTGCTTACTTTTATATACTTCTGTACATCTAGTGTTTGCTTATTTCTCCTCTGGCTCTGACTTTGACTCTCAAACTCTCCCCTTTATTATGATTATGAATATTAATCAGAGATTCAATCACAATTACTCTGTGTACAACTTTGTACATGACTGTGGCTCCTTTGGATTCCTATATACAGTTCTCCTCCTCTGACTTGAGTTGAATGGAGTTCCCTTATCAAGATTCAAAGTCATGACACTCACAGATAACTTTTCTACAAGCAGTCACACAAAGATACGCAAATATACATTGACTGAGAGAAGAATGGGAGAATTTAATTGTAGAATTGACAAATACATATACAAACTCAATGACGATTTGATGTGTTCTCTCTCTCTCTCTCTCTCTCTCTCTTAATCTCCCTGTCATAATTAGCTCGTAATTGGGATTCCAAGTTGAAAAGTACTGTCAACAATATCTATCTATCTCTCTCTCTCTCTCTCTCTCACTCACTGTCTTTCGCCAATGTCAATTACATGGAATTTCAAATTTTAAAATGCCCATTGTGTATATTTTATTGACACTGCTTATTTCTTATTTCATCCTGCCCAGTACGAGTTTTATATCTGTATTAGGCTGTATAGGTGGTATGTAGACTTACATGGTGATATGATTATTATTATTTCTTATTTCTATATCCCGAGTTCAGAACTTCAGAGTGGGTATATGCGTTTGATTATAATCTGATAAGTCTTGTGGGGAATTGTGGATTTGATATATGTATGTATAGCTTTGATAAACTCTCCAACAAACTTGACTATTTACACATGTAATTTGTAACGTAATGTGAGTTGAATTTATTAAAAGATGAAGGATTTGTGAATGGTTACATAAAACAATCAGTATGGATGATTTAGTTATGATTTGCATGTCCTGTGATATTATTCACAATTAATGGACAAGTCAAAGCGATAAAGAAGCGAAGCTTGTGCCAGTCTGGTTTCGCTTCGTCATGAATGATTCTCTCTCTCTCTCTCTCTCTCTTGATATACCATATGGATTCTCAATCTCCATCTCGAACAGGTAGTTTGCAGTTCACAGTCACTTTGTCAGTGGAGACTTGGCTTTTTTTTGTCGCCTTTGACTCACTCGACAATGTAGAGTCTATATACACATACGATAACAGAGATGACTGTCTCGGATTTCTCGTTTGAACAAAGGTGAAGGAGGTGAAGGAGTTGAGATTCTTCAAGAATTCGACAAATAAATCTACACAGACCGACCTCAGTTGATTCAGTTCCCTCTCTCTCTCTCTCTCTCTCTCTCTCTATTTCTCTCTGTCTCAATACTCTCAAAAGTATTTTACACTTGAACACATCCCTAACCAACTATACAGAAAACAGCATAGTCCAAGAACTCCAATCTTGAATCTTGAGATTCCGCCATTCCCTCTCTGCAACATTGTGAATTGTGACAGAGCTGAAAAACAAGTTTACAAGTTTTCTTTACAATTTTCTGCGGGAAGAGGAGACTCAAGACTCAAGCAAGACAGATGGGCTTTTAATCTCCAACTGCATATGTACAGTCAAGTCAACTCATGCAATTCTCTTATGATAATTTTCCCATTATCGTGTATTTATACAGGGAAAAACTATATAGACAAGAAATAGTGTAAAAAAACTGCTCCAACGCGGACCTTTAAAGAAAAAATTCCCCAATGTTGAACTTGAACTATGGCGTCTTCAATGTATTCAAAGTATCTATTAAAGATGATGATTTTTTTTAATTTTCGCACTCTTTTCCCTTTATTATCTGTTATTCACCTTAATTAGATGATTTAAGTCGTGTCGTCAGATATTCATGAAATCCATAGATTAAAAAACGTAAACGTGATGATTATTGGTAATATACCAAAAAATGTACAATGGGAGACAGAGAAGACACAGAAGAGTAACCACAATTTATTATAAATGTATACACGGAAAATATACATGGAAAATGTAAGAAGAAAAAAACAATTTTTATACATATACTCCCATTATGACTTCCCATTCAATCCTCATCTATACAACAACAACTTTTACCTGTGCAAACACACGCACACACACACTTACAGAAACACACTCACACTCTTTCTTGGCATTCAGAACAACTCACATAGCTCAAAAACCGACACACATTTTCATACTTTATGTGTGTGTGCTTGTGTGTGCATTTACATTTACATTGATTGTATGTTTTACATTGTACCGTACGTATACATTTTATACGAGCAGACAATACAACATATTTCATGTACAAGTTTAAAAAAAAATGAATATTCTCAAATTATTTCCACTTGCCAAACGTCAAATATACCAAATACCAAAAAAAAAAAAAGATGCCAACTTGCATCATTTGTCTCTTCATAACAAGAGAATAAATATAAACAGAAGGTGAGATGGTGGTAAAAAAGTTGAAGAAAAGCATCGACCTGTCCACTACACAAAACAGTGGAATACAGTAGAATACGACGACGACGACGACGAGGAACGTCGTTGTCGTCGTATAGAAGAAGAAGAGAAAAAACCACTTTAATTGCAAGTTACATAAAAATGTAATCACAAACACATTGTTTGTTGTTTGCTGAATTTTGATATATGTAGTATGTATATATATATATATATGTGTATGTTTGTGTGTATGGACTGTTGTACATGTTCGGGAGTCGAAGGAGAAAAAGAATCCTAATAATACGCTCATGATTTAAAGGTTTTGATATGTGATGTTATGAGGAATTATTATCTGAATGGTATCTTATTCGTATATACGGGAGAGGAGATTCTCTATGGACTGTTTTTTTTTTTACGGAGACCATTCACATTAGATCAGTTTTAAATTGCACTGCCAAATGCTGAGTGAATAGCCAGCGGTTCGTCTACCGTCGCCTGACTAATAAATATTGCACACACACACACACATACACACACCTACAGAGTTACAGACACATCCACATTAAGTATTAGTTAGTAGTTAGTACTCTTACAATTCTTTCATCGTTGGAAATGTAATGTAATGTAAACTTTATAATTCCATACTCCATGGCCATGGATCGTTGGAATGCAACAAAAGAGAAAAGGAGACTCTAAACCTTCTGTCTTGTACACAGTGGAAGCTTTGACCGCCTGAAAACATGTTACTTTCCTTAACTTATCTCTCGACAATACAAAATACTTTGAATGTATGTACACACATCTATACGTACGTACGTACCTGTTTTTAAATCTTATTATTTTCAAACACAAACTAGACTCAATTTGAACTTTTTTACTTGCTTATACTTATCTATATACATGCATGTGCATTTTGATATCTTTCCTACCTGCATTTCCAGTAACAAGTAAGATCCGCATATAAATATTCATGATGTACTAGTACTTTGTTATATACATGCTTTTAACTCTTTCAACTAAAGTTTATATACTAGTACACAGACATTACACACGGACAGAGTGACAGAAATGAAATGAATATTTTAAAAGCAATCTTTGACATGGAAAATGGAAGGAAAGGGAAGGAATGTGCACATGTGTGTAAAAGTAAATCCTTTAAGCTTAAAAATTATCTTTTCCTTTCCCCCTTTGCATACAATTTAATTGTATACAAACGGAGAATAAAGGCAGTTTTTTTAAGCTCTAAAAAAAAAAAATTTGACAGTCTGAAAATATATCACAGAAGAAAAGGGACACACAGCAAGGAGTTCATTTACAATCCTTTCCCCTCGTTTTCCTTATTCATTAAAAAATGTAGAGCACAATTTAAGGATTAAAATGAGAGATATAATATGCGTAAAAGTATGTATAGAATAATTTTAAAAGCAAGTCTAATTGAAATAATTGAAATAATAATAATAATTTCTATCATTGTTACGAGAGAAATGACTCAATATAAAGGCAAGACACAATCAAATCTGATAGAAAATCTTATTTTGATTTGGATGAATTCTATTTCTATATAATATATTGATCTGTGTGGTGTGTATCTGTATTAGTTTATCCTTGTTCCGTGGCCTTCTCATTGGATTTTGTGAGATGTGTGTGTGTGTGAGTTGTGTGTGTGACGGTATAGTAATGAGAATATGAGGAATATTATTATGCGTCCATGTAAGTGTGTATTTTGTATCGTTTGTATATCTGCCCACCAAATAACTAAATGCCAACGAAACACAAGAAAGTTTGAATCTGAACAGAAATTACACATAGTAGACGGACTAGGAATACAATGAAGTACAATAATAATGAGCCTCAAGGTATTCCAAGTCACTTCATTCAACTAGAGAGCAATTGTAATTGTATGTATATACTATGAGAAGGGACGTATACAATACATACGATCTACATCTACAATGTAAAATATACAAAATATATATTTAGAGGAGTGGATAGTCAATTCCTTTTCGCACTAACCGAATGTGTGTCTCTACTCTACTCCCTGTGTATATAATATAAACAGATCTACATAGTACATGTAGACATCGAGCACATATAAAGCATATTAGAATATAATAACAGGACAGATAAACTCGCATTAAAACAGCGTTGATCGTTCATAAGAGAGTTTGCTTATGTTCCAAAGTTCCAAGAGAGTTTTTCAAGTTGAAGTGAGCCAAGGCAAAGAAATATGTATGCGAGCGAGTGACGGAAAGAAAGAATGAATGTATATAGATATTAAATATATTCTGTTCCTGTTGTATGTACATAGTATGGATGGGGTATGTAGGTAGTACATATAATATACTATATAGGTAGGTGTATGCTGTAGATTTTTGTATGCAATGATAAAATGTTGTGCGTACACTGTCCATTTTGTGGAATACACATAGCTACAAACTATACATAAACACACGTGAGGAGGATTTTGCGTCCAATCAGCCCTGACCGTTATCCAACTCTCAGAGGTCATCGAACTGGGTCATCTTGGACTAAAAGAGAAGCCCTACCTTAACTACCTTAACTCAATTGCGTTGCTATGCCACTTATGTTACATACATCTCTGTTTTTGTCGTCTCTCTCTCTCTGTCTCGTCGCCAGTTCTGTAGTTAGGAGTTAGCAGAGACTAGCTTGGAAATCTCGGAGGTCCCTTCCACTCATTTAACATTTAACTCATTTGATCACATCTTGAAACAATCACTTTGTCAAGTTAGAGAACTCCACACAAATGTTATTGTTGACAGGAGGGAAATCCGAGGGCTCTATACACTGCTACTCTGCTACTGACTACCAAGAACCAAAAACCAAATATGTACATACTCGTCCGTCACTATCAAATACTCAAACTACAAATGAGGAGTCGCTCCGTCGATCGCTCGAGTGGTACCACTGGTGTGTAGTCCACCAAAAAAAATGTATACAAGTGAGGCCTGCTGCTGGACTCTACGTAATACAGATACAGATGATACAGAGTACACACGACAGACACTTAGAAGAAGAAAAAAAATCCTCATGTGTGTGCTCATTTACTTTCTTCATATATGTGTGTGTAGGGAAAAGGATAAAGGATACACAGAGTTGTGTGGTTACTACTACGCAACCTATATGCTATAGAAATATAGAAGCTAATAGCAATAAGAAGACTCGGACTACAGAGAGAGAGAGAATAAAGACGAAGACCAGGACGACGAGACGTTGACGGTTTGAAAGAATCGTTCCTATGGAAAAAGCCAAGTTGAAGTTGGTTTCAGTTACTACAATTTAACCTACAGACTTAAGGCTAACCATACTGGTCTGGTCTGTATCTCATGGACATAAATCAGTGAGCATATCATGCATGAAGTCTGCATGTACAATGTACATAGTACATACCATGCCATACACATTACTGCTGTGTATTGTCTTTCCCCACTACTCTTCTTCTCCTTCTTCTTCGTCTTCGTCTTATTCTTATAGATGACACAAGACAACACATATGCAACTTGAATAAAGGAAAAACATGTTAGTTGGGAAAAGGCGAAGAGGAGAGGAGAAAAACGTAGTAGAGTAAAAGCAACTCAGATCTTTTTCCTTGTTCATAATACATACATATACTCGTCTGTGTATATGTATATTATACATGTATGTACATAAAGTACAGAGAGAGACAGAGAGGAACAAGGTTTGTAGCCTATTGCTTACATGTAGATGTAGATAGAATGGCCTGTACGAACAGATATCTATCTGAAACCCAAGAAAGAACATACGCTACACATCATTTAATATCATCTATATAGCCATGTACATAAATGTACCTCTGTACATACATACCGATGAAAAAGGGTAGAGAGAGAGAGTATCAGTGAGTCGAGTTATGTAGTATACCTACTTCTTATATGGAAAACAACCACCAACCACTCGCGCCTTCCCTCTCCGACTTTTTTATCTCAACTATGCTCTCAACTTCTCACTAACGATAAACCTATTTACATTGCACTTGCTTTGCCTTTACCAGGCTTCCCTTTCTACCTGTGTGTAAGTGTGTGTACGAGTACGAGTACGAGTACTACGAGTTTGTTTGTATGTGTGTGTATGTGTAGTGTACCTCACTACATACTACATACAGAGACGTAAGTACATATACAGATATACAAAATACGACGGTTAATAAGACGAAAGAACTCAAGACTCAAGACGGAACTTTTTTTTTGTACATTCTCCCATCAGCAAAGTTCCATGGCTTCGTGGCGGCTCCACGGCTGAACAGTCAGTAACTACCATTTCATGTTGATAGAATACCAAGAAGTATATAGACGGAGAAGGAGGAAAAAGAATAATAATAATAAGCCTCGTGCAACTGCAAGCTCATGATGAGCGTTGGTGTTTCGAGTAGTGCAACAGCAACTGACTGTTTTCTATGTGTCCTCTCTTCCATCATCACAGTCCTCAACTCGCAGAAAACTTGATAATTTAAATTATCATACAATCAAATCAAGTGCTCACTGTTCCCTCACCACTACCATGTGATAAAATATACAAATAATCCCTTTCTTTTTATAGCTATATATACACAATAGCTATACTCACACAATTTCACATGCACTGGGAATTCACAATAATATTCACATATAGCATTACAATATAAAAACGGTTTTTTTTATATACACACACTGTGAAACAACAATTGTGCACAGGGAAAGGGAAATAAAATTCAAACGACAAATCAGACTGACAGTTGACAATCCGTACTCACGATCAGACTAGTCAAATCAACATAAAAAAATACCCATTCAACAATTTCTATTTGCTCACATATCTTTTACATATTTTATGTCTGTGTCGGTGTTGACCAAAATTTAAGCATTTGTCAAAATAATTGTTTAAATTATAATAGTAATTTATTTTGGTGCTGTGATTCATTGAACGTGTCATATTTATATACTCAGCTAAAAGTTACAAAAATTGTGACTTTTTTCAACCCAACTTTGGCGAATTGGAGGAATAAATTGTGCATCATTTATATTTCCATCGTGTCTTTATATACAGCCAACAACGTTTGTTTTCTGTGGAGGAGGCCAAACAAAAAGAAACAAAATTGCGTTGGAAGTTGGAAAAGGATCGGCAAATACACACTCTAATACTGTTGCAAATTTTTTGTATACATCATCAGAACCAAATTCAATATTGACAAGGGATGTGAGTGTGTGCATTGATAAAAGATACGAGGAAAATTTTTGTTCCGCGTTTAGTGTATTTTGAAGTTGGACAATCAACAGTTTGGCAGTTTTTTGGATACAGAATTTATTGGACTTTCTCATTTCTCTCTATCCATGTCGCGTGACACGGAATTTCCAACAATCATTTCAATATTTATTTTACAAGGGAGAAATCACTGATGATACTTTGTAGTGATACTTTTCGATTCGACAATACTTTGTTATCTGTATACCCATTTGTAATATAACTCTAATCGTAAGAGTTTTAATGGGAAATTAAAATATTCGTGTTTTTTCACGTCAGAAAAGAATATAGTGTATTCAATCACCTCCAAGTTTTTTAAGTGCTTTTGGATTTGAAAGAGAGAAGACGGCGGTGAGTGGTCATTGGAGACAAAGAAGATAATTAAATTAAGTTTCTACGTGGTTAATTACCAAAAAACTTGGCATAAAACCCTGAAAAACAAATAAAATTATAATAAATCAGAGAGTCTCCCAAAGCCAAAGCTACAAAATTTTAGTGCTGTGTGGTGACAAAGTTGTTTGAGAAAAATTTGAGACGAGGAGAAGAGCAAAAGAAAACAAAATAATGGTGACATTAAATTTGAAATAAATATTTAGCAAGTGACGCACATGGATCCTTCTTCTCTTAAAATTATAATCTAAACTACACTGAAAAATTGGATTGCTTTGAGTTTATCGTTAGAGAATGTGAGTCGGCAAGAGATACACACAGAGCAGGAGAAAAACGAGACTATAGAGAAAATATAAAACTAACAAACCAAGAAGAAGGAAAATTCGTTAGCAAGTAATATGAGAAATGGCTAATGGCGAGGATAATAAATTTAATGTGAGAGTGTGACCTAGGTTTTTGATGAATATTTGTTCATTGGTATAATTTACTCATTGGAATATCCCATATCAAGAAATCCGTGAGAGATTTCATCCTCTGTTGTGTTATATATATAGTGTATAGTGTCTGTATCATCTCTGTCTCTCTCATCGTCGTCAGTCTGTCGTCTATATAGATAGATAGAGAGAGATTTGGTTACAAATTTTAAAATGAAATTACCTCGAAAGAAATATTATGATGAGGTTTCGAGTTTTGAGAGTTGAGAGTTTTTGAATTTTTGTGTGTCTTTTCTTTTGTGTGTGTGAACCAGTTTGTCGCCCTTTTGTTTACTGATGTGTCGTTTTCACGATCACTTGGACATGATGGTCTCTGGGGTTTGTTTCATCTACTTTTCCCCTGTGTGTTCCTTTATCTTCCACACACAACCAGAGAACTTCCTTACATTACCAACTGCCAACTGACTCTGCATGAGTTTCCACACTTGATTAGCATGTAAATATTTTACAAACTTTTGTCAACACCAACAAAACAAGAAGAAGAAGAAGAAGAAGAACAACAAGAACAAGGAAAAAAAACATTATGTGCTCAGAGAGAGCTCTACGCACGACATCACTAATTCTTATTATTGTCAATCTACTCATTTCCAAACAAAACCTCTGGGTGACAAGTGAAATTTACACACTTTTTACTCTACTTTTTCCTATCTACAATCCGCCAATGTAGACAATTTCTGTGGTTGTATACACGTACACGTACATGTGGTTGGTTGGTTGGTTACCAACAAGAGGAAATTATTATTACAACTTTTTTCATACATATTTTTCCCTTTCATTTCACTCTTCCGAGTATACAAAACCAAAACGTCTCACCTTCAACCTCCAACTACATAATTTAAGTGTGTGTGTGTGTGTTAGATCGTGAGGGAGAGAGATCAAGGGAACGGAAGGAAAGGAAAGACAAATTACATTAAATTTAACACTTTGTGATTTTGATTTGTATATTACTCACTCTGAATAATCCCAATTTGAACCGATATATAAAATAATCAGTGGAGAAAATGGAAAGGAAATTCGTGGGTTCGAATGGGACTGCCAGTCATCACCACACTTCAAATTCCCACATTCTTCGCCCTGTAAATTCCTTCATTCCAACATCCGCATCCCTCCATGGACATGGACACCACACTCAAAGTCAAAGTGCACTGCCCCATGGAAATATCCCGACTAAACATCATCTACCAAATAGTATGCAACAGCAGCAGCAGCAGCAGCAACAACAACAACAACATATACAACAACCAAGTTCGCAACAATCGTATATACAAAGTATTCAACAACACCCACAACATCATTCCAATTATTATCATCAACAGCAACAACAACAACAACAGCAGACTACAAATACTGGAATACAACAGCAAAATCTTCAGCATACTTCACAGCAGCAACAGCAACATCATCAACAGCAACAACAACAAATTCTTCACCAGCAACAATTACACTACTCAGCTCAACAACAACAGCAACAGCGAACGATGACCAAGTCATACTCATCCTCGCAGCATTACAACAATGGTGTTGGTATTGGTGTGGGTAATAATAACACTTTGAGCTCAAATAATATTCAACAGCAACAGCAACATTTCTATGGGAGTACAACAACATCATCCGCGACGACGACGACGAATCATCATGCCATGAATGGTCATGGACAACCACAACAACAACATCAATTGAATCAATTCCCTGCTCCAAACAATAATAATCTAATCAACAATCATTACCAACAACAACAACAACCGCCACAGCAACCATCATCAGAGACAGAAGGACTTCCTCAAAGTTTGGTCGAGTCTATGAGAACTCTATTTGACATTTTAGATGATGGGAAACAGGGGAAAATCCGATTGAGTGATATCGAGTCGAGATGGGAACAGGATCCCAATGGAACAAATGGAACTAATGGGAAAACTACGGGAGCTGAACCTTTAATTAAGATGGGCGTTATGGGTTTCTTGGTAAGACAACGATATGTTAATAGTAAATAGTAAACATGGTACTTACATGTAGATACTAAAGGTTTACTTTAGCTATATATATATTATATATAGTCTTTTAAATACATACTCATGTGTTTCTTTTTAAATAATGAATTTGCAGAGAAAAGTCACACCGTCCGATGGAATGCTCACCTTTGAACGATTCTGTGCTGGACTTCGACTGGCTCTCCTCACCAATAATAACAATAATAATAATACAACTGTTCAAAATCAAAATCCAATTCTTATGCCAAATCATCAATTTCAACAACAACAGCAACAACAACAACAACTACAGCAGCAACAGCAACAAATTCAACAAATCCAACAACAAAATTTCCATCAACAAGTGAAAAATATGACAAATAATTTGCACAGTATGAATCTAAACAGTGCACAGCAACAACAACAACAAGAGCAAGTGCACTCCAATTCCAATCCGAGTGGAGCGAGTCATAATCATGTTCATACCCAGTCAAATAGTAATACTCTCCCGTCCACAACGAGCAGTAGTAAATCCATGTTGTCCTTACAATCCACAGGTGGTTCCAGCACTATGCAAAGAACATCCAAAATCCCTAGTTTATCCACGTCCAGGCTCCCAATGCCCAGTAGTGGTTCATCATCGAGTATCCCCTTATCCCCGGCGAATCGTCTAAATTCCACATATAGTGGCATTCCGAATAATAATAATAGTACTAATAACAGCAATAGTAATAGTATGAAACGACATCCAACAACACATCCATCCACTCCGGAACAAGGAACGACGGTAGCTTTAATTCATCATCAACCCCCCAAAACTCCGGGAATCTCGTACCCCTCCTCCACTTTGAAAATAAATACTTTGAATAAACAATCCTCCAGTTCAGTACTGAGTAGTAATTCTCGGTACTCAGCGAAAAATGGGAGCTTAGACAATTTGAAAACACCAAATGAAGAGAAATTACCAGTAGCCGGAACAAAAGATCGCCCTCCGTCTGCCCCTTTATTGGATAATGAATCTGATGGAGATGTGGATCATCCCAAAGACTTTTATATTAGAAACAATAATAATAATAATAATAATAATAGCCATCTTCTTCTGAACAATCACAATCATCTAAATAGTAATAACAACAACAGTAATAGTAATTCGAGTAGTATAAATAATAATAATATAATCAATCATCGAAATCATCATGGAATGCCAACGAAAACGACAACAAATACAATATCAGCATCCTCACTGTTATCCGCCAATAATAATATTAATAATAATCCAAATGGTAACAATAGTAGCAATCATATTCATAGTAATAATGCAAATCGACGAGAAAGAGCTCGAAGTCGAGATCGAGAGAGGGAAGATCGAGGGAAGTCTCCAGATGATATTGATCGTGATGGAAATAAAAGAGTGAATTTCGTGTCCCCTCGTCAAAGAACTTTATCCATGCCACAATTACAATTAAGTAAATTAAAACCCAAATCCATAGTGAATATTGAGGACTCTCCTCCATCCTCATCCTCATCATCCATACCCAATTTGGAGAAAAAATCCTCACTTGCACCCACCACGACGGCAGCCTCCGTGGCTAATAGCCTAAAAGGTAAGTCCCTACCTGGTTTGGTCGCTCCTTCATTTGTCTCATCCATCCCAACTGTCGGGATCCTCGCCAAACAACAACAACAACAACAACAGAAAACTCAAAGTTCTCCTACAGGATCTGGGAGTTCATCAAATACAGGAACTGTGGAGAGAGAACGAGAAAAGGAGGGCCCTCCACCTGCACCACCCAAACCACCACGCAATGCAATGAACGGACCCATCATCATTACCAAGGCAGTGACAAATAATGAAATTATCGTTACGGACGTTCCACAAAGTGGTGGAAGTACCGGAAGTGGAAGTGTTGGCGGCGGTGGTAATAATCCATCCAAGCCAGAAATCATTCGCAATGTTCTTCAAACTTGGCAAAAGGGTTTGAGTGAGAAAAAACCACTCGAAACTTGGCAAAAGGGTTTGAGTGAAAAAAAACCACTGGAAGCATCTTTGAGTACGACGAGTACCGTCAATTCCACCCTCAGCGTTACATCTGCAGCAACAGCCCCTGCCATTACAATGACGACCAAACAACAAGATCCAATCCCAGCTACAGAGTAAGAATCCCTTCATGTAATTTTTCATATCATATCATAACTATACATATACACGTCGTTTGTACTTTTTTGTACACACTGTAATGATGTCCCAACCATTTAAAAGATGTGCATATATATATTATATATATGTAGTAATTACCATGCAGGGAACGAAATGAGCTTTGAGAATACACAAATGATTATACATAATACTAGGATTATTATTATTATTAGTTTCGTACATGTATGTGAACAGCACGGACTCTTGATAACTTTTTTTTTTGCCTAATTTAGTCATTTTCTCAGTCTGACATCATTTAATTACTCTATTTTGCACGTATTTTGCATTTTGATGCCAATGTTAAAAAAGAGAAAAACTATTTGCTATGATTCATCTTGCCACAGAGTTTTATGTGGAAGCTCTCTCAGGACAAATTCTCTGTAGTATAGGTATAGGTAGTTAAATCATTACAGTATTATCATATTGTGTATGATTGGAGCTTGTCCTTTGTTCAGCATTCATTCTTCATTTATTTATTTATGGCCGAGAGATAAAAATTAACAGTGTTTTAATTAGCCGAAAAATATTAATATTGCCATTTATTTATTGTCGTCAGCCTCACACATTCCTTTCCATTTATAATAATGATTATCATGCTTTTATATGTATACAACTCATTTTACAAGCGTTGTAAACAATCACAATATATATGTATATATTCATGTTGAGACAGAGAGTTTTGTAATTTTACTAAAGTCAAATCCTCTCATTCTCCATATAAAACATTGTTTGAATATAAAATACTTGACCATTCCTTTTTTAAATTACTTTTTCTGATTGCTTTCCCTAATATATTTTCATCCATCGTACAAATACAGCTTCGTTTTATCATAACATGCAACTCAATTTGCATATACAATACAAAACATTTTCCTTGGTTTGAGAGTTTGCATGTACCATGATTTTGATTAATGAATATCCATGCTATAGAAATATCCCTGATTTTAATTAGAATCCAGTTATTATACCCCATTCTGTATGTATATCTACGTTCTCATGTTTCAAGCCCAATGGACTAAACTTGTTTCATTTTAAAAACCCTTCTCCTGATCATGAGGAGAATCAAATAAATTCCCGTATGCATATATTCCTGCTACACCTTCAAATTTGACAAGGGTTAATAATAAATTTGATAGCACGTGTGCGCGTCTCATCCTCATCTTACTATATGAACATCCAAGTTTATATAGTTGTTTAGATTCTATTACAGTTGAAAGTTGAGAAAGGATGGAACAAGTGAGTGAATAATTTAAGGTTTCAACAAATTTAGGTGAACTATGAGCACGCATATCATCATTATTATTATTAGTATTATCATTTGAGATTTGAGCATGTACAATTTCGCTTCATTGAGGGCACTAATACTAATCGGGGCCAAAAAAACATCCATTTTAATCTCTCATAAATGTCAGCAGGGAGTTGGTTAAGGATTTGTGAGTATATTCTCGTCGATATCGTTAGCCAAACTTGCACACACACATACACACATTCACACTTTCTTATACATGGCTATATAAAGAGCATACGTGTAAAAAGAGAGTACTAGTACAGGAATATAATTTTATGGCTATATTATGATTATGATGGTAAGTGTAGGTTGTAAATGATATATATTTAATTATGTATGACAAACTCAACATATGAAATACATAAAAACAATGGGTTTATATAGTCAATATTAGTCAGCACAACTCTCTCAACTATTAAAACCATCCAATCTGTGTTATGTTAAAGTATGTATATTATTACCTTTGCAAACCCTTTTTGCCGTATACAACCGACCGGCAAACGGTATATCCGTGAGAATATTACGCACACACACACACACAACGATTCTAAAACAAGTCTTTTACCCTTTCATCTCTTCATCGCATTCTATCTACATTCTACATCATTTGTAGTCAACGTTCCGTGAACTTAAAATATTAGAAAAAAACGAACCTCTTAAGCGTAAGCTTCAAACAATAATGCGTACTTTTACTATATACGTGCATGTTCACTCCTACTGCAACTGACGCTGTATTTGCTTTTGTATATCTATGTTTATGTAAAAATTAAAATGATACGGTAACTTTTTATGCAGTCGAATGGTCTAATGGCTTCTCATAGTGAGAATTGAAAAAAAGTAGTTGTTCACTGTCATTATTTTATAGATAAATGGATCAACAATAGAATTAGAGAGAAAGAGAAAAGAGAAAGAGTGTGTGTGGTTTAGATAATGGTTAAGAATAATGAATCAAGTACAAAGAGTCATGTGGTTTGTAAATAATAATTATACACACATGTGAAAAGTATATGATTCTCATTGTTGACTTTGATTGAATTTTTCTCACAGGACTGATGTGAAACTTCGGACGGGAACAAGTAAAACCAATTTGAGGAGACGAGAAACACCCAGAAGACACACTGTTCAGTCTGGAATTGATTTCTCCACATTGAAACGGTTGAAACAACTAGAACAAGAGCGAGACGTACTCCAACAAGGAATCAGCTATCTTGAGAAAGCAAAAGAATGGTACCATAAACAATTGGAAGGAGCCGATGAGAAAATTTCACAACTCAGCAAAGGAGCTCCATCATCTGTAATTTTATGCACATTATTTAAATGAGTTTTTTTTTCTTCAAAAGTTTTACTCATGCTTGAGAAATGTTCAAAAGCAAATCCCGAATGTAAATTAATGTTTGACCATATATAATAATAATTGACAATTTAAAGGAATACTGGAGCGAATCTCATGAAGAACGGTTGAACCTCCTTGGCTGTCGTGTATCGGAAGTGAATAGTCTCCTGACAGCGCTCATGGATGGTTCATCTCTCCCATTGCATATGAATCTACAAATCCCGACTCATCTCTCCATGAGAACCATTACGAGGCTGAAAGAACAAAATCGACAACTCACGCAAGAAGTCAGTGACTGCGGACATCGAGTGACACAATTGGAAACTGAAAAAGCCATGTTACTCCGTCAACTTTTCCACCAAAAGAATAGTCTTCATTCTGAAGAGACTGTGTACATGTAATTTTTATTTATTTTGTAAAAAAAAGAAAGAATGGTGATATGAAATGGAAACTCCCATACAAATATTATTATTATTATTATTTAAAATAACATAAATTACCTTTGTACAATAATTAAAATGTTATGCGAGTGCTAATTTTAGTTTAGTGTATGAAGAAACGGGCATACATGATAAATATTTTTTATTAGATTTACTTTATGAAATGTCAAGTATAGTACCAATAATTTTATATTTATTATGATATCCATTGTACCTTTTATGTACCGTTGTGAACGATCATGTATTATTGAAAAATATTTACTTGCCATATATAAAAAAAGTGAAAACACACGTACCAGTTAAAAACCGTTCTCTGTAGTAATTCAATTATTTTTCTGTGTAGATCAAGCGTGTACCTTGAAATTATGATGGGTTTACGACATGTACACACAGTGCTAAAGCATTACAAATTAAGACATTAGCTGAATTACATGTAAAAGAAAGTACACGGAGAATTCTTCATATAATCAATACGTATAAACTCGATCGCAATGAGTTATTTGAATTGTCTATCATGTCTTAAACAGTTTTGTAAATAATACCATCCAGTCCCCTCGCAAAACCCGTAAAAAAAATCCAACTGTAAAAGTATTATATATTATTATAATTAATGCCATTGTTCACTCATCTGAATTTTTTTATGTCCGATCCGTGTGTTCCCTAGTTTTTATCGTTATAGTATACACGCAGCTCACACATATTTGACATTTCCTTATAGGTAGGTATTATTTCTTACATTTGTTTTTACATATTATAGCATTTCTGATTTAAGGTGAAAACAAAAGGAAATTTAATAGACAAATCTATACAAAGCGTACATTTTCAATTGTTACATCTAAATACAATACAAATAGAATTCCATTGCTCATTTTTTTTATGAAACAACTAAATAACTTTATATGACGCTTCAGATTTGATAAAAGACAAACTATAGGTAAGTAGATTTGTGCGTAAGGAGACACATTTCTAATGTAAAATTTAGTAGGTGTACATTCCAAATGTATTTTTTGACAATGTCTATAGATAATATACATATACCATACTCGTACGTTTCTATATATAGTATAAGAAATGTAATATAGTGACATATGGGTATACCAAACGAAACAAAAACTGTGCAATTATTATCGGTATGATTGTATATATTACTAGAGTACAATTATTTATTAATCATGTAAATAACTTGTAAAATTCCATGCAGAAAAAAGTTGAGGAATAACGTTATTATGTAGTGATTATAACTAGTATACTTGAATTCCAACTATATAAAGAATTATTTTTTAAAGAAAAATAATGTTATAAAATATATATGTGTGCAATGTGTGTGTACTACTTTCTTATAGTAATAAGAAGTCAACGCTTCGTCTGCGTGCCATAACATAAAAATATCAAAAATATGAATCCCCTTTTAATGTTTCATTAAAAATAAAGTATATCTACAATTGACACGAAGTATAGAGCTTGATTTATTTTTAAACCTTCAAAATGCACTCGTAATATAATGCTATATCTAATTATATCTGTATTTTGTCAAGGACCTAATCTTGTTTACAATGTTTTACATGCCCATCATTACTATCTATTACTATCCTATTACTAAAAAACATTAGGATTATGAAGTATTTAAATTCCGAGTTAATGACGCTGAGACGCTGTATAGTGAAAATTCTGTATAGTGGCTGGAAGTAAAGTACGACTAGGAGAATTTGAATTCAAGAAGGTGCAAGACCAGTTCTCTTTATGTTTCACAAGCAAAGATAATCTGGAGAAAGTTTTCCAACAGGAGTTACAGACATACTTTTTATTTGTAGTATGTGTTTGTAAATGAGCTCTTAAATTTGATCGATCTGCAAATGCCCTTTTGCAATGGGAACATTTAAAAGGCTTTTCCCCCGTATGTGTCCGGAGATGACACTGCAGAAGCCAATGTCTACTAAACCCTTTCCCACACAAACTACAGTTGAAGGGTGAAGTGAGCATTTTTACGGGTACAACCGGAGCAGGATAGTTTTTGTTGTGGAACATTGCATGCATACAATCATTTAGGCTAGTTCTCCCCCCACAACAATGATACTGCGGCTTTGTTTGACTTTGAAGAATTCTGATGAAAGTATTCCCATGATTTGATACAGACGCTGGCCATGTTGGTAGATTTATTTGTGGAATGTCCTTACTGTGTTTGATTACTGAAACTCGATAATGAGAACCTTGAACAGAATCAAATTCCAGTGTGGACAAGGATGGTGATGATGTGACTGTCTGAATCTCGTCTCGAGCCTTATTTCTGGCACTATTCATTGATGACAATGACGTCATCATTGGTAAGTTGGTCAAAGTTTTTGAACGTTGTAATGGCAATAATGGATAACGAGATGAAGGGTTTAAACATGCACTATTTTCCATTGTAGATTGAGAACTGTAGACGACTTTGGTCGAATGTTCTTTTTCACTCGTGTCATTTCCAAAAGAAAGATTCCAAGTAGTTGGGAGAGAGCGAAGGGGAAAGTTGTCTGTTGATAATCCCATTACAAATTACATTAGACAACCATAGATTTGAAAACCGAAAATGCTACATATTATTAAATTAAATCTATACTTCTTTGATTAGAATTTTGCTTTACCGTTCATTCGGCCGTCAAAATTAGATTCGAGTTCAATATTCGAAAATACAAAAGGTCGTTTTTTCAAGGGTTTGTTGGAAAAAGATGGAGGAGGAGAGAGAAATTTCAACATTTTTAATAAATACGTGAAACTGTAAGTCCGAATTTTAGCTTCCACAATATTTTTTTAAAACGTTCACAAAAAGTATATCTTTTACCATATCTTGGAGAACAAACTAGTATGATAATAATATATGCGTATATAATAGTATATATATATGTCTCAAGTTTACTAAAATTTCAGATAAGAATACACGGAAGAAGTGAGAGTAGACGCAACTCCATAGAAAATCTAGAACAACTGTCAAAGTTTCAATGTAAACTATACGCTTAGCTAATCTTTACATAAACTCTTATTCAATTTTACACATTTTCTATTAATACATAGTATATTCATAACCCAGGAATCATTCTGCAAAAACGCGAATGTTTAAGCCACGGAGAAATAATGTAGTATTCCCCATCTTCAAATCTCTAGACATGTTACAATTACATTGCATCACATATCAATCATCAACAATAACAAACCACGCACATGTGCTCGCTTATTGTTAGTAGAACAAGTGTACTCCTGCACTTTCTTGACGTCTGTTCACAAGATTAACAAGTGGTTTTTGCCAATTTAAAGTTCAAAGTTTAATTAGTACGTTTTATTCTAATCTTTATCTTTGTGAAGTTGATTTGATTGGTATGGTACTTACGGATACGATAGATTGCCTTGCTTTATTCTACATCGTCAATATTCCAAGCAATTCGACTAATGAAATTCGTCAATTCCTATCCAAATAAATTTACCCTCCACAAATCTGCTTTTATCTTGATGCATAATGTGTCCTATGTATACGCATACGCTACTATTCAATAATCTGACTTAAATTTTATTTTGTGGATTATGTAAGAACTGGCTTGTGCCCAACGCAAAGACCAGACTCGAATGAATTCGGGATGTATATATATACTCTCGAATGATAATATGCAAAAGTTTTGCAGTAAAACTCATAAAGCTTAATAGCTCAGTGATTAAACTACTTTTACAAAAAGGTGATGATACAAATGATGATACAAATGCATAGTGATGCTGTAGGGTACATTAAGAATCCTACTTGAAAATTAAATAATGTTTTTTTAAATATTTACGTTTTAACCTTTGAAGTATGAAATATGTGCCTTTTTATTACATACTTGATTATAGCAATTAAAGAAAAAAATATATAACATACACATAATGTACTTATATAGATAGATGAAGACAAGCAATTAATATTAACTGTAATTGAAATCCTGAATTCAAGCTCAGAAAGATGAATCAGATGCGCGAGTATTCAACAAATATGAAATTATTAAATGAGGATAAAAATTACTATTGAACGGTTTCCTCTTCATCTTGAACTTCTTTAAGATTTACAACCTCCATTATTCCCTTTCCTTTCGTTGCGGATCGAATTATTTCTTCAAGTTCTCTGTAGCGACCAGGATCAATAACGTACATCTGCGCATTGATGAAATACATTTGTAAGTATACACTAAAGTGTTCATTCCCTTGGCACAAAATTATTCCTTCAAGTCAACATAAAATAATTTAGTTAACTATATTACTCACCGTAGCTACATTTGCTCCGATCCATTCAGTTTCTTCTGCTGTACCCATTGGTTGCAATTTTTCTGAAATTGAATTGAATTGTTGAGAGGTCATAGAAATCTTCACTTTCATTTGTGCTCTGTCGATAGGCATGGCTTCTTTCAATTTAGGTATTGCTTCTAAAGCTTGCTGTTTGGAACTTTTACCAGGTTTCACAACAAAATGTACTTCTTTCAAACCCTTTTCAATTATTGATACAGGGTAGGGTCTCTTGGTCTCTGGATTTACACAAAGTCCTGGAAGAAGAAGAATAAGAAAATAGTTATTTAGCATAATTATATAATGACATGGATGCACTACATATTTGAATCCAAAATACATGAATCAATAAATAATTACCTGCTATGGTATTAGCAACATCTTTGGAAAGTGCATCCATTTGGTCATTACGCTCTTTCTCTGAGACTTGAAGTTCTCCTTTCTCAAGAATTTCTTTACACACAGCAGTCTGATCCTCGAGTGCGAATGAAGATACTAAATCTTCCTTCTTTGCAACTTGTCCTTTGGAAACATTGATGAATACGGTATGAGTTTGTAAAACTTCGTCAATATCCTTCTCTCTATATATGAATGAACAAAAACAAAAAAATAATACATTGTAATATCTTATTTCCCGTTCAACCCATTCATGAATTAAATTAAATATGAAATACTTTTAATATTTATTACACTCACACTTTATTTCTCCACGACAAGACTTTATTTTTGTAACATGCAATTTCGAAACGTTTGCCACCTTTTTTCATTCGCACAATTGCAACATTAGTCAATCGAATTTGATTAGTCGGAGTGAAAATTTTGGACATTTTGATATCTAGAGTAATACTGCTAGTACTAGAATCACAAATCAAAAACACTAATTATCATTAACTATCAATTAAATTAAATTGCACGTTTCGGATTTACTCAAACTCTCACACGTTCTCCCTCGATGAAATTTCATTCCATTTCAAATTATGTGACGATCGCCTTGAAATCCTTGAAATCCCTTGAATTCCCGAAGTTTGAATCGCATGTGTGACTTTTAATTTTTTGGAGTTTCAATTATTATTTTACATAAAATATTTAATTATCTCTATTGTTATCATCATCAAAATCAAATAAAAAGATGATTAGATATCACAGCAAGTTATTAAAATCCCTAAGGGACATAAAGAGTTTAAGTCGTATTTATAGTTACCAAATTCTAAAGTACTCGACTGAATCGGAAGGAAAGAACAACATCAATCTTCCAGATCCGTTTGGCTTAAACGAGGAGAAATCAGTAGAAGAAATTATTCAAGGGCTTTATGAATTTCCACCAGTTCCAAAGAACACAGTTACTGCTGAAGGTAGTCAAGTAGATGCGGAAAATAATAATAGTCCGGAACCGGGTAGTAAAACTAGTAATGATGAAGAATGGAGACCACCGACATCATCATCGTCAACACAGCAGGAATCAGCAGAGTATTTCAAGTTGGGACTACCTGCGCCAAGACCGTACGTTGATAAATATGGGCACTGGATAAAAAACCGATTTGAAAAAGAGTTGGAAAAGGATATGAGTTCAGAGAAAATATTTGTTCCTCATTTTGGAGAAATTAGATTAGATACGGATAATGTCGCGCAAATTCATGGGCAATATGATGAAAATTTTTTTGATCCGCAAGAAGCTGAACGTCCAATCTCCAGTAAAAAGTATGACGTTTTGTCTCGAAGATCTTTACAAGATGTCAAATCAAAAGGTTTAAAGACTGAAAGGCAATTAGAAATCCAAGCAATAAGAGAGTCGAAGAAAGAAATCCGTAATAATAATACAACTGCTTCCACTACGACGACGACGACGGCTACTACTACTACTAGAAAAGCATCGTCTCTCCGTCAAGTCTCAGAACAAGAGACGGAAGATGATACAACTGCCGATCAAATATCAAAAGAAAATCCGAACGACAATGCTACCGTTTCCGCAGATAACGTCTATTCAAATGGCAGACAAGTATCAGAACCATTGGACCCTAATAAAAAGCCAAAAACAGTTCACGAATACTTGAGAATTCAAAAATTGACAGCAAAATTATCAGAGGAAGAGACGGAAGCTAAATACGCTGGAAAAAAGTTCATTATTCCAAAGTCAGATATTAATGTGGACAGAAAAGAACATGTACCAAAGATTTATAGGAAATTTGAGTTGAATGACGTGACTCATGAGGATGTATGGTTCTTTTTGAGAAAACTAATTTGTTTTGAAAATGATTTCCTTCTTGTATTGAATAAGCCCGGAGGAATATCTATGCATTCAGAGAGTGCAGAATGCCGTCACAAAATTCTTGACTTTTTACCCCATTTTGCCAGGCAGTGTCATGTACCAGCGGTTTTTCCATGTCATCGCCTTGATAAAGATACCAGTGGTAAGTGACAATGCTTTGAATATCGATCATGTCACAATGAATAATAAAACTATGTATCCTCAATTATTTATCTCAAGCATAATGACTATTTTTTTATTTATTTTTTGAAGGTGTCCTCATATTGGCTAAGAGCGAACAAGCCGCTGTCGCTATTAAACAAAAGTTTGCAAAAAGAACCATGTTGAAACTGTATCTTGCAATAACCAAAAATGTCCCAGAAATCCCTGAAGGTAAATACAAATTGTCGAATTATGATACATTTTTTAATGAACCTTTTCCAAATGAAATAAATGAGGAATTAATGAAATATTTACTTTCCAGGAACAATTAAAATCCCGATTGGAGAAGGGCAAATTCCAAAAACGGGCAACTTTCGAGCTGTACTCAAACCGGATTTGCAAAAATATAATGTAACTTCAATGCAAAGAAATTGTCAAGAAGCAATCACAAGATTCAAAGTAATAAGTTGCAATTTACTACTATAGCAAATCAATATGAAGTTTACAAATTTTTCTTTCTTCTTCCTTAATAGTGTACCTTCCTTAACCCACACACATAATACATGTTACTAAATTTTAGTGGCAATGAAAAATTTGACAACTTTTCTTCTGTTATTTAGGTCATGGGGTCATCGGAAGATTGTGCATTGATAGAAGTTCGTCCTGAAACTGGTATAACTCATCAAATTCGTGTTCATCTAGCTCATGCTCTGGGTTGCCCCGTTATGGGAGATCACAAATATTCTCATCGCGAAAAAATGGCTCCTCAGGTATTTAATTTATATTATTTTTTTGAACTTTCACCTACTTACTTCATTTCCTATTGTCAATATTCCATTTATATTAATATATTATTCCTCTCATTTGAAATTTCAGAGATTAAGTACTATAGTACTTGACAAAATGAAAGTGAAGCAAAGTAAAGTTCGATACTTGCCTCTACATCTTCACTGCAGTAAAATGGAATTTACTATGCCTGATGGTTTTATGTCAAAGCCGCAGAAGACAATTTTCGTTCATGCAAGACCACCCAACTACTTTATGCACTCGATGAGAGTTTTGAAACTGCATACATAGTTAGAAATTATAATATTTTTTTTTTTTTTAGATTTTACATACTTATATAATGTAGGACAAAATATATTTGTTATGTCATGTACATGTAATGGCTCATTTCTCTATAAACAAAGATCTTGCTTTGACTTTAAAACAAGAAATCTGCAAATTAGTTGATAAGAAGAACTTTACATTTCATTTCCATACATTCAAATTATCCTTATTGTTATGTATACACTTTTGTTCCAACTTTTAATTTGAATAGGTATAGGTAGTAGTAGTAAGTAGGTAGGTAGCCGTAAGACTGCTGGAACAACTTGGTTTCCATGTACAGAGTCAAGGAATGAAATGGGCATTTCCTTTCTAAAATACCTGCAGTGTGACTATATTTTTTCCTTGTGTTGTCCTTGACCGACCTGCGGCAGGAGGACTCTGACTTTGAAAGTTTTTTACTCATTTCTTTTGTGCCGGCATATTATTTTTTTTTATTCGTATTGGTATTTGTTCCATTTGTGAAGAATCTCAGCACATATTATATCATTTTGTATGTGTTGCTGTTTCTGTATTAAGAAATTTCATACTTCGCATACATAAACAAAACTATAGCTATGATTTCTCAAAACGGTCAGCTCACTTGCATTATTTTAGTAGGAATTTGTTTGATAAGCAATCTCAATAGTCTTTCATCAGGTAAGAAATCAAGTTTAATAATTATAATAAAAATGCTATATTATATCCTAAGCGTGTGTACTGCTGTATTGTATAATAGAAAAAATAAAAATAATATCGAAATTCTAAATTATTCCTTTCATTTTATATATGCATAGCTCATAGACAGGGAGGACAGGTGAACAGAAGATTTGGTCCTCCTAGCCAAACTCAACATCGATACAACTTTCCACAAACATCCTTCACGTACGTGAAAAACGATAATGAACCTACTTGCTCTCTCCCTATTTTCTCTGATGACGCCCAATTTTATTTGGATCAATGTCAACAAAGAAACACGTATCCAGTTTGCCAAGACCAAAACCGTGGGTAAGTTCAATTCAAATGATACATATATACATACGTAATTTATTGTCACATTACACAATGTTAATTAATCCACATTTATTCGAGCAAATGGCGAATCCCAAATTATAAAATCAATGTTCTTGTTTTGTTTATGCATAGGATTCCTCAAAATTGGAAGGGAACAATGACGTGTACAAACAGAGCTATCAGCGTAAAATATTCTGCCACGTGCACACAGTATGGAGAATGGAATCCATCATTCTTAAATAGCTGTGCAGAGCTTTTTCAACAATCCTTCAAAACATTTCATTCAGTAACTCCTGATGATTCTGGAACTCAAGTTGAAGATGAATCTTCCCCTGGAATAGAACATTTTGAGAAGAATGTGGAAACAGGAAAGAAGTCAGATCACTCAGGAGTAAGCGAAGAACAAGAGCAACGACCGCTAGAACCGCTACCATGCTTTAAATTAAAAGTTCAAATGGATAGTAGATTTGTGTTTTCTTGCAAATTTCCTGGCCAAGAGTCAGAGGTCATAGACTGCGGATCAGAAAAAAGTGTCGAGTCGGGTACTCGAGCATTTTTGAAATGTAAGCCACCTTATAAAAGTCTGAATGGTAAACCAAATGTTTGGCAATGTAATAATGGAGCTTGGAGTGGGGCATCAAATTCTTTACTCTGTATTCAACCTCCTTCTCCAGCACATACACAACAACAATTCTCACAGCCTCCGCAGTTGATACCTTCACAAAAAGTCAAACCTCCCGCATCTCAAACAATTTATGTACCAGCAGCAACAACTCCTACTCCTTACTCCCCACAGATAGACATAAGAAATAGCAATGATGATGAATACTATCCAGTGACAGAAAAAGTACAAAGTCTGAATGGAAATATCCACCAGACCCCGTCCTCTTGGTTTAATGAACCCCAAAAGAAGTATAATAATAATAATAATGGGGAGAAAGTTTGGACACAAGTTGATCCAATTAAAGAGATTCCCAAACCAACAGGTGCCTATTTTCCTCCGCCAGAAAATACTCAACAACCTCTGGAACGTTCAACAGCAAGGCCAAAAATCCAAATTGAAACTATAAATCAAACAAGAAATTCAATAATGTGCCCTCCTTTATTGAGAAGATCACCCGGTGTACAAATTGAATGTGTATTCAAACGACATTTTGTATCTACATCCTCTTGTGAATCCCCAGTACCTGTTGGTTCAGAGGCCAGGTACTATTGTGAAGATTTTTATGAAGCCAATGTTGGATTGTCGACTCTATATAGGAGGTAAGAATAAGTCTGACTAAGTACTGAATATTCTAAATTTATTAGTAAAGCGCCAAGTAACGAACAAGAGTACTTAAAATAAAAAATTCATTGCAATTCTTAATGTGTATAGATGTAAAGAAGATGGAACTTGGACAGGAACTAGTGAAAGTTTTGCTTGTCTTGTACAATGTGGAAAGTCAAATGCTGTCAGAGTTCCTTATATTACTCATGGTAGTCCGTCTGTCCGAGGACAGTGGCCTTGGAATGCTGCATTGTTCCTATCCGAGTCAACACAGCAACAAACTAGTAATTTCCAATTTATATGTGGAGGAACTTTGATTAGTAATCGGGCTCTGCTTACTGCAGGGCATTGCGTCACGTTGGTAAAAAAGTTTTAAATACAAAGTCTACATACGAACATGTGTACATATTCGGAAACTTAAAATAAACAAGTTTAATTTTACTATTTTTATTTTACTATTACTATTTTATTTTTAGTCTGAGACGAGTATTAAAAGAAAGGAAGATAGCTTACGCGTAGATTTGGGTAAATATCATCGAGAACAGATTGACGAACTCGTACAGGTGAAGCATTTTTTCATTAAACTCAATAATTCAATACGACAACCTATAAATAGTTGCAAAAGTTTAAAGAACGAATTATTATTCTGAATGAGAAAATCGAAAAAGAAAACCAGGACACTTTCTTCTATTTCAGTCCCGGACAATCCAGAAAATAATCGTCCACCCTTCATATACACCCTACGGATATGACTCAGATATAGCCATTTTAATTTTTAATGATCCTGTAAAAATCGGTTATCACACGCAGCCAATCTGCTTCCCTCAAAATTCGGATTCAGCCATTGAAGGTAAATATGATACACTAAAATAAATACACGTCACTATATATACTTCTGGATTTGTTGATTATAACATTTGATGCATCGATATTTGTCATTTTTTAGAATTACATTTATCACCCGGTTCGATGGGCACAACAGTAGGATGGGGTAGAGACGAGACGGGTAATTTGGCTGACAAGCTTCAAGAAACGAAATTACCTGTAGTATCGCCGAAAGACTGTTTGGAGAATGTAAAAGAGGCTCTCGCGACTCAACTTCAGACTAGATCCACAACATTTTGTGCTGGTTTTTCCAATGGTAAGCAATTGTTTATGATTTCCTAGTTTGCATGACCGACAACGTTATCATTATCACTGCTATACTCGTGCCATAATAACGCCTTTCTGTTCTGTATAGGTACGAACGTATGTAATGGAGACAGTGGAAGTGGATTTTTCTTTCCTTCAACAACTAGTGGAACGACGAGATATTATCTTCAAGGCAATTACAGTATTACTATGTTACTATTTTTCATTGAATTGTCTGCATAAATGATTAACTCTTCATTGTACGTTTATTTTACACAGGAATTGTTTCAGTTGGAATTCCAGACAATAGTGGAAATTGTGACCCTACGCGATACTCTGTATTTACTCGGGTTGGTCGATACGCAGACTGGATATCGCGAACCCTATCCGAAAATTGATTTTTTTTTACCTTTACTTACTCTCTTAATCTGGTTTGGATTTTACGACATGACATTCTTGTAGTTGCTTGTAATTTCATGTAATGATTACCGCATATTGCTACTTATTTTACTAATTATTTACGTAACAGAATAAACATAATAATTACAAAATATATTTGCATATTTGCATTGCAATAATTAAAATACTTTATTAAAGCTTAAAATTATTAATACGACAGAATTATTTTCTTAGTTTGGCTCACAGATGTTCTTTGTACATGTATGTAAATATTAAATACAACCGTGAACCCCTTGACTGGCTCTTGCCAAGTAGAAATATCCTATACGAGCATTGCAGTGTAAGTTAGTACGACAAAAACATAGAATTCTATTATTATCTATAATAGAAACTCTTGTAAAAATGACAAGGAAAAATCGAGTTACCTATGTACTTGCTTGAAGGGGGATAATACTAAAAATGCATATATATAATATATGCATTTGTAAATATATTTACAAATTCGAACTCATAAAGCATAAAGTACTTATGTAAGTACTCATGTAAACCCGAGAAAAAGGTTTATACTTGCACGTATGAAATATAATGTTTCTTTTTTTTGTGACAGTGACTAGGTTGAGAGTGTAAGTATTACCTACACTACCTACATATAGGTAAGTATAAGAAATATGTACCATACAAAAATGTGCAACAAATGACAACATTGAAAAGTTAAGTATGTAGGTACTATAGAAAAAAGCATAGTAATAGTAACACTGGTAAAATTTGAGCAATAAATAATTAATGCTACATGTCTTTCGTTGATCCATTGGCTTGAATAGTCGAGTCATATGATCTATAATTAACTTTGTGAAAGGGCCACAAAATTTTAATTATAGGATAAGGTCCCAAGAAATTTTTTAGGTTTTCATACGAATACTTAGAAGCAGAAATGGTTCGGCTTATTCCTCTAGAGTTATCAGCGGATGTTTGCCCTTTCAGAGCTAATGTGAAGTAGTAGAAGAAAATTGAGGCAGAGCATATAAATCCTGTTAAATTGATGCCTGATAGTACATTATACAGATTGCATTCAATGAATAAAGAGTAAATTGCGACTAGGGACTTGAGTAACCACCACCAAATTGAAGTTCCTTCTAGGCAGACAAAATACAAGTAGATAAATATCGTTGCATAGCCTGTTCCAATGGAAAGATAAAATAGAAAACCGAGGAAATTTGCTTGATTATCCTCGCCGATGCACCTCATGGCAAAAACACAATGATGATCGCGTCGAAGGATACAAGTTTTGCAAACATCACAATGCCATGTCCTGGATGGGACGAATGTTTCGCATACACCACAGATATGCCTGACGATAAGGAATAAAAATAAAAAACAAGGACATTTTACATGATAGATAAGTACGTATTTTACATGTATGCACTCAACTCTAATTCAGATTATTTTCTTACCAAGCTGTCTGTGAATTGAACGGATTGGGAACAAACTGTTCTGCTAGGTATTTGATTTCACTATTCGAATTAGCATAGTTGCTACGATGTCCATCGTCATATCCTTTATCGTTAAATCTTGATGCGGATAGTCTCCCTCTTATCCGCTCAACTTCTGCATTATCATCTTGTGGTCGAACTAAAAAAGATTGTTAAAAGCATACTTATATATTAATTGTTTTGCAATACATATTACAAAAAGTAGATATATATGTACATATAATTTGTGCACTTACTGAGTAGACGATTTGCTATTGATGAATTATTGACACGGATGAATTGTAAATTCGACATGATTCCAATCATTATCCATACTGCAAGAGAATATGAAGGGACAATCAGGAACCAAGAGCAATCGACTAAAACTTCCGGTATCAACACCATTATTCCATACAAGAACGTGGCTATAGCTGCCAAATTCAAGACCACGTACACAAAAAAGTCTGGTTTTTGATTTCTGAAACCTATAATTATATACAAACACACAAATCAGTCTGTTCGTCACCCGACAAGCCAAAATCTCAAAATTATACAGGTAAGTACGATAATTAATTAATTAATAATTACGTCGGACCTCTGACATGATCCTTTGCGAATCGGGTGAGAGCGTTGATGAAACTACTCTTTGAAAATGCCATATCCTGAATCAGGATTATTCCTGATGAAAATGTGGAAATGAGTCACTTATCGTAACTATATAACTACCTAAATTATTTTCATGCTACAGTAATTAGGTAATTTTTCTCTAATTCCATTGAAGTTTAAAGTTTATATTAGATAAAAATAATAAGTAAATAAGTAAATAAATGTACCTATACTTAAATATATAAGAACTCGTATCCGTATTACATTTTCCGAGTATGTAAGAAAATTCACTAGAAGGTTAATGACTTTTACTAGCCTAGATAATAGTACCTAGACTCTAAAATTCTTAAAATATAGAGAATTATGTAACTTAAATTAGCTTTTTATCGACTAGAAGTACACTAGAACATAAATTACAAATTATAAATAGCAATGATGTCTGTGTGTATGCCGTTTCCTTGCTCACACACAGATTCGTCTTGTATCGCGGCATTCTTCATCGAACACATGTTTGTTCAAATGTTTTTTTCTGTCGGAAAAGTAAAAACTTTTACTTCACGAAGGAGAAAGCAGAAGAAAGCTATGTGTATAGAAAATTAATTAATAGAATGCACATTCAGCTAATTATTTACAACCCGATTCATAGCTGAAAGCAGGACTGCCAGGATCCTGCTAAATTTGAGGCCAATCCTGCTGAATCCTGCCATTTTAACAGTCAAAATTGATTTAACATTGACAAAAAATTTTCCCTATACCTGAAATTGCCATCAATATTGATTCCTATGATGTAATGGTGAATCATTTTTGATTGTTGGTCACCG